>JANIJH010000051.1:61239-79183 GCA_024520975.1 Erythroxylum areolatum
CACTCTCCTGTCCCTACTTATTCCTTCGGGTGTAAACTTTAATGGGCTTGGGCTGAGGGGAGGATGGAATATTAACATATCATACATGCTAAGCATATTAATGGAATAAAGAAGCTTAGCATATTTTCAAGCTTGCTTAGGAGTACTAACATGCGAGAATAGGATTTGAGATTTCAGGTTTTATAGAATTGAAAAGGATATGTAGTAATTATGTATTATCAGGTTTCCAATTTTCCAATATTTTTGATTAGTTTGGGGATCATATGTGAGGTGGGACAAGTTTCTCTGACCTTTGAAGAACAATTCTACATTTTTAAATCATAAAGAATAGTTGTTGCTGTTCAAACAATATTTGGTAATTAGCAAATTGGAAGAACTCATTGTTTAGACAGTTGCTGAGACATTCGTCAATGACTTATTATTGGAGTCTGACATACTCTCTGGAATATTTGACGAATTGTTGATTAGCGAATGTTGATAACACTGCCGATGTTGTTTTGGAACATATGGAGGACTATAGCAATGACAAGATACCTAGGTTCTATCGGGTTTGACATAAAACAAGACCAGAACCCCGTTCACGATGAGAAGGTGAGCTAACCCATCAGACTGTTGTCACTGGTGTTTGTCGATGGCAGTGAGTGGTTAATTTTCTGGCAACACTGTTGCTACTGTGCTTGTCGCTAGCGCCTCTTGGTTGCTTTTGTATATTTGGTTTTTGGTTTTGGTGGGTGGCGGTAATAGTTTTGGACAATTCAGAAGGTTTTAAGATTTTATGGTAAGAGAGGTAAGAGTTTTAGGATCTCAGGGGGCAAAAAGAGATTTTGATGATCTCGGATTAAACTGATTTGATGCCATGTTCAAGACAGCATCAAAGAATGTCAATTGAGGGCTTGATACAATTTCAAGACCTTTGCAGCTTTTATATAATAGTAAGAACCAATTACATAAGGAGAGTTGATCTTAGGAATAAATAAGAAATAACATAGATCTGATTTTTCCTAATATAGATCCTAAGCAAAAGTGCTGATGCACTCTTGAAACCTTTCATTTAGCTTTTCTTAAAGCTTGATTAGTTTTCAAAATGTTATGAGAGCTAATGTTTTGTATTCATCATCTTTTCTTTTTCACAGTACAATTGATTCAAGCAGTGGGAACTTGAATATTACTTAAAAGGTTTCTCAGATGTCACCATTTTATGATTTTTTTCCTTTTACTGTCTTCTGTTTCAGTTACCTTCTCCCTGATCATCTTGGACCATGTACCCTTAGGATCACGTATTCTGCTCATACTGATTTGAGTGTAAAATTCCAAAGCCACCGGAGCAGGTAATATATCTCTCTTTGCATTTTGCAGTCATTTATTTTTTATTTCTGTGTAATCGTTTCTCTTCCCGTGTTGTTTTATTGCTAGTCTAGCTCTGCTCCTGCTATCCACTGGGCATTTGTCTTTGATTTCTGCTGTTTAATTTTCCAGATTTGTTCTCTAAGGCGGTGCTCAAATGTTTCCTCTAGTCTAACTCATTTTTTACGAAAACAGGGACTACACCAACCCAAACCTTCCTGTTGCTCCATCAGCTATGGATGGAAGTGGTCTGGTAAGGCTCTAAAACAATCTTTAGCATGTTCAAAGATGTTGCAGCCGTAACAAGTCTTTATCACCTTAAAAGTGGCGACAGCCCTTTTTAATTATTCGCGATTGTATTTTTGATCGTGTAATATGTTTGCAGGATTTAAATTGGTCGTCCTTTCTTTGTTTTTAGGCCTAAGGGTCTTCTATTCATTTAATTGCCAGTCTATTGGCTCATCCTGATAGAATTTGTTTACCCTCGTTGTAGGTGAATGTTGGCGCTGATGGAAAGAAACTAGAACCTGAGAGTAATGTTCTTCTTGCATCAATTGAGAACATGCAATATGCTGTCACTTTGGATGCTTTACACATGGTATTCACATCAATACTAAATTAACTGAAATAGCTTGTTGGCTGTGCTTTTGTTAATACGTTGTCTTAAATCCTGAATGCAATGCTAGGTTTTTTCTGCTTTTGGACCTGTTCAGAAGATTGCCATGTTTGATAAGAATGGTGGTGTTCAGGCTTTAATTCAATACCCTGGTATGTACCATTGCCTCTGATTTTAAGCTAAAACAATGATTCTTCTTTAAATTTGCTAATACCTTAGCATATTGCCACTGCGAGCTCCCCAAGATTCATTTTAAATTCTAGATGTCTCTCTATACGTGTGACACACCTTAGTTCTGTTTTTGGAGAAGGATTTCAACGTCCTTATTTTTTTGTCGTGTCACGTCAATGTCTGATGCCTTTAGTAGAATTAGCAGAATTTAGGTAGAAAAGGTTTAACAAGCTGACTTAAACTTGAGTAATAGCATATGAAACGGTAAGAGAGGTCGAGCTTTATTCCCACAATTGTTCTTCCAGAATGATAGTTAAAGCTTGGAAGACTGAGGTTAGAAATGATAGATTTAATAAATCTGACACATCTAGTAATGTGTTCCTTTAGATATGAATTTGAGGTGTTGACTGTTCTGTTACCTGAAGATGTTCAGATGGCTATTGTTGCCAAGGAAGCATTGGAAGGTCACTGCATCTATGATGGAGGGTTTTGCAAACTTCATATATCATACTCTCGTCACAACGATCTTAGCATAAAGGTATGCAACTATATCTTTTTTAAATCAGTTACTATTTGTGCATGAGGTGCCAACAAATTGTCTTATTCAGTGAAAGAAGGAATTGCCTATTGATCGGCTGATTTTTTGAAGATCCTGGGGTGAATTCTATTTTGGATATTCTATTATTTGTTGATCTATATGGGATCCAGAAGTTCCTCAGAACATCATTTATTTGAGCTTGCTATAATGATTACAGGTCAATAATGATCGGAGCAGAGACTATACAATTCCGAACCCTGCCATATTAAACCCTCAGCCTCCAGTTCTGGGCCACCAACCAGTTCAACAATTTGGCCCTCCTCATCCATACAGAGGAACTCACTTTGCCCCAACCGCTGAGCATCCAGCAATGCCTCCACCTTCTGCTGGATGGTCCACTGGACCTAATTCTATGTCGATGAACGGCCATCCTTACATGCTTTCTGGAAATATGCCACCACAAATGGGGCATCGAATGATGCAACAAATAGCTCCTCACTCTGGCCCACAACACCCGGCCGCAATGCCACCGTACAGACCTAACTGGATGCAATAGTACTTACGGTATTGCATCTTTGGTCGTGTCGACCTAATGACTTGCAAATGTTGGGATGAACAATTTGGAGAGAGCTTCTCCCTGGAATATTGTACCAGCAGAAACCTGACAATTTGAATGTTATCTTTTCTTTCAAACTTTCTGAGGTCTTGTCATGCAAACATTTCGATTCGAGCAGCTTTACTCTGCCCAGCTATCGAATTATGATTTCTTAGATATTGTGAAGTATTTGAATACAGACATTATGTTTGGATTGTGAAAATACTAGTGTTTGTTGTTTCTATGAAATCGGCCAAGAGGGTTGAACTTTACCCTTGGACAGGGAAAGCTTTTGCCTTTCAGGTGATATTGCATGAGCTATGTTTCTTCTCTTTATGTCTACTTTCTCCTTTAGAATCTGAAATGCTCTTTAGTTACGTTCATGGTAGTGTCGGTAGTGAGTCTTCTTTATGTTCTTCACGTAGCTTGCCTCTTTCGGAAAGAAGCAAGAAACTAAAATTGACTTTCAGATTCGATAAATTTAAGGATGTTGGAAGTAAAATGGAAACAGAAAGCTCCAAAAAAGTACAAACTTTGACGTGGGTCTAAGGTATAAAATGTCTCGAGGATGTAACACCAATGAGGAAGCAAGGAACTGGCGGCGCCATTTGCAATGATGATAAGATTACTGTTCTCTAATACTTTTCTTCTTACTCCATTCTTGTGGTTCTCGACCAATCTCTCTTCTTCTTCTCCTCTCGTCAAGCAAACGCACCTGATACAGAGAGAGTGAGAGATAAGAGAGTTTGGTTTTGATTTGTTAGTAACAATGGCCATTGTTACTCTACAAGCTTCTCTTCTCTGTAAACCTCCTTCTCGACTCTTCCACCGCCGCCACCACTACTCTCATTCTTTATCTCATCTTTGTTTCTTCACTTCTCTCAAATCTGATTTTCCCTTGGTTTGGTCTGCGTTGCACCCGGACAACAATGTCGTTTCCAGTTCCGATTCCGATGTTTCCAAGCTCGATCACTTGCCTGCTTCGGTTTCCGAGGAGGAGGAGCCCAAAGTCGAGGTGGAGCTGTCGGAGAGTGATGGAGTTAATCGGAAACTGCCGTTACTTGTGTTCTTGACGGGGTTATGGGCTACTCCTAGAAGAGCCGTGGATGAACTGTTGAGTTCTGATTGGTTGAGCTGGTTGCCGCTCTGGCGTCAAGAGAAAAAGCGTCTGGACCATCTGATGGCGGAGGCGGACGCCAATCCTAAGGACGCCCTCAAGCAGACAGCTCTCCTGGTTGAGCTCAATAAACACAGGTCTCTTACTGTTATTCTACTTTCTACTAGCCTTCTGATAGAATTAACAATGAAAATGAATTGGTAATTGAAAAAAAGTCAAATTGTTGCTAGTCCTGAGCATGTGATTAGGAGGTTCGAGAGAAGAGAACACACAGTCGATAGCGGTGGAGTGGTGGAGTATCTTCGAGCTCTTGTTGTTACCAACGCTATTGCAGATTATCTTCCTGATCAATATTCAGGAAAACCTTCAACTCTTCCTTCATTGTTGCAAGAATTGAAGCAACGAGCTTCACGGAATTCGGATGAGCCCTTTCGCAACGCTGGAGTGTCTGAGAAGCAACCATTGCATGTGGTGATGGTGAGATTCTACAGATATTACGTAGTTTATTTCTTTAATTCAGAAGCTTGAAAACTCTGTTTTGGCATTGTTTGATGTTATTCTTATGGAAGGTTGACAAGAAAGTGTCAAGCAAGTCACGATTCGCTCACGAGCTTATGTCGACTGTCTTGTTTACTGTTGCTGTTGGATTACTTTGGTATGGGTTGTTGTCTTTCTGTTCTACAGTTCTTTTCTTTATGGTTAAATTTTTGTTGCCAATTTGCTTATGTGTAGAAGTTGATTTTCAGGTTACTTGGAGCTGCTTTTCTTCAAAAGTATATAGGGAGCCTAGGTGGGATTGGAACTTCTGGTGTCGGTTCAGGTTCTTCTTACTCACCTAAGGAGTTGAATAGAGATGTTATGCCCGAGAAAGTAAGTCACAGTATTGTACTCTGAATATTTCTAGTTTCTTCAGATTCTTTTGTCAGTAGTATTGAGTTGGTAGCTGTTTTACTGGACTGGATTTTGTTGTTTTTCCTGTTTTGATAAATGTTGAAGTTAGAAAATACTTTAATAAAGAGAAAATTAGAACAAGAGGAAACAAAAACTGGAGTTTCAGTTGAACGTAGCACTTCATGATTGTGGTCTTTTCCTCGACTTCATGGATATCATCATCCACTTTATGTCTTGCTCTACACTCTGTGTAGTTGGTTACGTGGTTTGTTTTATTCTCTTTGAGTTTTTTTCCTCCTTTCAGAATGTCAAAACGTTTAAGGATGTCAAAGGATGTGAAGATGCAAAACAAGAGCTTGAGGAAGTGGTGGAGTGCCTGAGAAATCCAGCAAAATTTACTCGCCTTGGGGGGAAGTTGCCAAAGGTTTGTGCAGTCCATTTATGTGTTGAAGACATGGAAGAAGAAAATGTCTTTTCTATATTGCCTTTTGAATAAAATTAGCATCTATCTTTTGGATTCCTTTGGGAGAATCTGGTAATTGATTACAAAGATTATCATACCCATACTGCACTATGTCGAGTGTAAAACTGCTCAGCAGGTTGGTAATGGGGTAAGATTTGGCTATCGATTCCAGGTTGATAAATCGTTTCAGGTTCTTTTAAGCATTATTTTAAACTTGTGGCAACCTTTCTGAATACTTTGTGCAAATTTAGTGGCGTGCCTCAATGGGCTAACATGGTGCATAGATGATCCTTTTTCCATTTATACCATTGGTTAGTTCGATTTTCATCCCTCTGCTTTGGTTCTGGCACCTGGTAGAAGCATAATTAATCCATTCACAAGCTAGAGAATGCTTTAACTAGTAGTTACTTTTTTTGTTGTTTATCTATTATTTGCTTGTTCTGTAACTTTTATACTACTATACAGGGTATTCTCTTGACAGGAGCACCTGGTACGGGAAAAACTTTACTTGCCAAGGTAATGCATTTTCTCTGTTTTATTAGGGAAAATTCTGGACCAATTAATGTACGTTAAAGGTTCACAACCAAGTAAAACTCCATTTTTTGAGCTTTTGCACATCTTAAGAATTGAAATATGGCTTTGACCTTTATACCATCTAATATTAAGCATGTTGTATATAACGTGCTTTGGGGATTCCAACTATCTTGTTAGTGACCTGCTTCCTTTGTTTTGTTAGAGCAAGTTCATCGTTCCGTTATTTCCATGCCCTAGTTCAATAAATTTGCTCCGTCTTCTCATGTATCCATATCTCTTGATGTATTGTTTGAACATTCTACCTTTTCGTTTCCTCAACACGTGGTTACTTTTGACATATATTCTTCATCTACATCCATGTTGGTGAATGGCAATGATTTCTGGAACGTTCAGGCTATTGCTGGAGAAGCAGGAGTGCCCTTTTTCTATAGAGCGGGATCTGAATTTGAGGAAATGTAAGAGAATCAATTGCTGCTGCTTAGTGATAATAAGGCCTAGTTATTTTTCTAGGTCCTCCCTTTTCTGGGAGTAACAAGTTGGCAATAGATGTTGTTTCTCTAAAACCCAACTCTATGTCATGTCACCTTCAACATACTTCTTTTATTTGTAGCACTAGTCTATTGGTATGTAGATTGCAAGTGCTACTGCAGAAAAGTATCTCTCTCTCACTTGGAACTGATGGTCTAAAGATGTTAGTTAAGCAATAGTTGCTGTTTTGAAGATGTTTAAGTTTCCTTCATTCATTTTATGGCAGGTTTGTTGGAGTTGGTGCTCGCCGTGTAAGATCTTTATTTCAAGCAGCCAAGAAAAAGGTTTCTTATACTTGATTACTGATATTCATATTCTACGGTTCATAAAGCTACAAGCTTTATTGATGCCACCCCAATAATACTGCTGACAATTTTACTAATTATCATAGGCTCCATGCATCATCTTTATTGATGAAATTGATGCTGTTGGCTCAACAAGAAAACAATGGGAAGGCCATACAAAGAAGACATTACATCAGCTACTTGTTGAAATGGACGGTTTTGAACAGAATGAGGTGCCCATTAACTATACTAGTTTCGTATCAAGAAGTTTCCTCCTGGATCTCTAAATTTACAATTAACTGCAGGGAATCATATTAATGGCTGCAACAAATTTACCTGACATCCTTGACCCAGCTTTGACAAGGCCTGGTAGATTTGACAGACATGTAAGCCACTGATTTTCCTTCGGTTCTCTTGGAAATAAATTTATAAGCAACTCTAAAGTGAAACCTTTTACTGAAACTTCAAACGTCTGCTTTTGGAATTCTTGAGCTATATTATCTCATTGGATCTGCCCTATTGTATGATTTTATTTAAGAGATTCAGTTTTGTATTTTGAGCTCATTTCATGAGCAACCGGAGGAAAAACTCCTGCTCTTGCATATCTTCATATCTTTTGGATGTTGAAGTTGATCTTTGGCTGCTGCAGATTGTTGTTCCCAATCCTGATGTACGGGGTCGACAAGAGATTTTAGAGCTTTATTTGCAAGACAAACCATTGGCTAATGATGTTGATGTAAGATTGATTGCCCGTGGCACCCCTGGCTTCAATGGAGCAGGTTAATCTTTATGTAAATCTCTATTCTTTTGTTGAAATTGATAGTTGATTATTCTGTGCCCTCTCATTTACTGCTTAAGATTATTAGAACCTCTTCGTTTCGTATTCTTTCTTGAAAACAGATCTTGCAAATTTAGTAAACATTGCTGCCATTAAAGCTGCTGTTGAAGGTGCAGAGAAGTTAACTGCAGCACAATTGGAACTTGCAAAAGATAGGATCATTATGGGCACTGAGCGGAAAACAATGTTCTTATCTGAAGAGTCAAAGAAGGTATTGGACTTGATCCAGCTGAACAGGGTTTGGATAAGTGCTATTCTAGATGTGAATAATATGATCTTCTTATATAAGTATAATAGCTGGAAATGAGCTTCCTATAATCATATAAAATATCCAATTTTAACATTGTCCTTGATGTTAACCATGTTGGCTTCCCAGAATGATATATTCAAGTCAATCTTCTAATTTGTGACAATGTGGCGTTTCTTTTCAGCTGACTGCATATCACGAGAGCGGCCATGCTATTGTAGCTTTAAATACTGAGGGTGCACATCCAATTCACAAAGCAACTATTATGCCCCGTGGCTCTGCTTTGGGAATGGTCACCCAGCTTCCCTCAAGTGACGAGACATCAGTTAGCAAGAAGCAGTTGTTAGCACGTCTTGATGTTTGCATGGGAGGTAGAGCAGCTGAAGAACTCGTTTTTGGTCAGGATCACATTACTACTGGAGCAAGTGGTGATCTTCACACAGCTACAGAGCTTGCCCATTACATGGTTAGTAATATGCATAGAAGTTTGGTCCTGTTTATATACTGTGTTGTCCGGTTAAATTATTTATCCAATTCTTTGCATTGTTGATCTTCAACATTATGGAATGAGTGGTAATCAGATTTTCAGTTGTGTTCTGCTTTGATTTATCTTTCCGAAGGTGTCAAATTGTGGTATGAGTGATGCAATTGGACCTGTTCATATAAAAGAGCGATCGAGTTCAGAAATGCAATCGCAAATTGATGCAGAAGTATGTATTTGAGTTTTTTGTTCTTTTTTCCATATAGCATAAGGGTGATAATTCCTTTGCAAATTTGAAATTTGTCTGCTTGATTCCTGTAGGTGGTGAAAATCCTTAGAGAAGCATATGATCGTGTAAAATTTCTTTTGAAGAAGGTTGGTACTGATTAACCTGTACGGCATTTGCTTTATGAATATGCACTACCATTTGAACATATGTTGATAAATGCATCAGCCAGGTTTAGCTTTTTCAAAGGTTTTTGAGCTCACAGGATTTAACTCTGTAGAAACTTAGCTCCGTTTTTGAATGGGATCCAGAATTTACATAGAAAGACACAGGATTTAAATGTTCTTGTAGAAGATCAATGTTCATCAGAATCTTTTGAGATTTTCCTATGAGCTTAGTCTAGATGATTGAGTAGAACAAGCTTGATATCTGGTGTTGTTTTAAGCAAAGACGTGAAGATTTCTGTTATATCCCCTTGAAGATTCTTGAAATCACTTGACTTTCTTTTTCGCTTGCTCTTGAGCTCTTGGGGGATTTTGTTCTTTTACAGCATGACAAAGCATTGCACGCTTTAGCCAATGCACTTTTGGAATGTGAAACACTCAGTTCGGAAGAGATTAAGCGTATTCTACGCCCTTTCCGGCAAGGGCAGCTGCCTGAGCAAGAAGAAGAACTGCAGGAGGAAGTGGACTTTGTGTTGGCCTAATCCCCTCATGTCAAATAACTTATAATGAGGAGATGCTGTACAGTGACTTAGAAGCAGAGTACAGGATATTATTTATTATCTTTTCTCGTTTCCTCCTTTTCTGTAGAACATTGATCTAAAAACCATAATGATTATACAATTTTGCTGTTCCATTTGATGAGTTCAAAGCATCTTGTACTGATTCACTTCTCCTTGGGTTACAGATCAATTTTCGAAAGTGATGAGAACAAAAGCACGGAGCACATTTCATGTGTTATGGAACACATGAAAATTGGTCTGTGCCTTTATTCTTGATGAGCCTTGTGAAAGTTAATGAAAGACATGTTGAAAACCGCTAATTGATCTAAAATCTGTAGAAGAACACGAGATAAAAGTAACTTTACATGAAGAAGACAGTTTATAGCACTTGCTTGAATGGAATAGGGGGGAGAGGAACACAGACAATGGAATGAGAAAAGTGGTGTTATTGGAACTTTGAATCCTTTAACACTAGTGAAACACAGAGTACGCCATTTCTGTTATGACCATGTTGATAACTGAGAAAGACTCGTTCTTTCATTAAACCTTCAAATTCCAAGATCCCAGAATACTAATACACACAAGAATATATAAGCTTTTGCTTTCTGAACTATCTGCACTAAAAGCATGATACACCTGTTGCTTTCTTCCCTGTCTGCACTAAATGCATGATGTGCCCGTTACTGTTTCCTATCTGCACTAAACGTGTGATACCAACCTGTTAGTGTTTCCTATCTACACTAAATGTGTGATGCCAACTTTCTTTCCCTGAAAATCAAAACTGACACCAACACTCTTTCAACTAACTAGATAAGGTGAAGTACCAATGTTGTGGACTGATACGTAACCTTACAGGGGCTATATATATACATTGGTGGAGTTGATGAAGAAGATAACATTACTGTAAGAGTATGGATCGTTTTTTTTTAATGTTTAGGAGAGGAAGGAAGGGTATAAACTGCGATAAACAGGTCACGGCTCAGCAGTTCAAACATCATCCAAAGAGAGGTTGCAAGATTCTTCTCAGTTCCTGCAAGCTCTCATTAGGTAGTTTTTGGATTACTGAATCTTGAACTGTTTATTGCAGTTGGTCGCCAGAATTTCGTTGCTAAAGTTTCCTGTAATTTTCAGGTGCTTTTTATACTGAAAAGGGTTTCGAGCTAGTCTCTTCTAGTAGAGATAAGATCTTTGTATAATTTTATAGTGTCTTATTCTATCCTATAAATCTCAGTCATTTATTTATACAGGATCCGTATTTATTTACACGGGACCCACATAGAACTTATATAAATAAATAATTGAGATTCGTTGGACACAATAAGATACCATAAAATTGGACAGAGAATCTAGACTTCTTCCAATAATTAAATTGCAGGTCCTTTATGCTAAGGAACCCGTAAAGAATCTGACCTGAAGAGGCCAAAATTTGTATAATCTTCCTTTGGTTTGTGTGACCAGGAAATCTTCTCAGAACAGTAGCAACTTTGTCAAATAACCTTAAATCGATTCAAGAATCGTTGAATATGCTTAGATTTTTCGAACTGTCTTGTCTTTTCACAGAAAGTGATTGACACCCTCTTAAAAGCTTCACAATAGGTTGAAGATTGAATGCATTATTGGCCTTTTAATTCCACTTTTGGTTCTTTGTATATATAAGCGTGGAAAACAAAAGAAATTTCTAACCTGAGAATACTTAATCAATCCTGCAAACAAGTATCCAAATGCATCATTTACTTCATTGAAACCAGTGAGGTTGGGGTTTAACTCTTAAATTTTCAGCACTAAAGTGCCTGCAATTGTAACTAACAGAAGATTACAAAGGCAGGAGTCACTAATTACAGGCCACTTGTTTCAAGCTTGGAAACCAAATTTACAAGCTTCAAGGCAGACATAAGATAAATATATATTATAGATTATAAATTACAGGAAACTTTCACCAGAGTAACTTAAAAACTCGTATCCTCTCTGGGTTTGTCCGTGAATAAGCCTCTCTTTATTCAGGTCAACCATGGCTTATCCAAAACCACCCATGGTTGCTAGTCACCTATGCCCAAGATCTGAGCCTGTGGTCTACTTGAACTCGATGACTTTCTCCATATTGCCAGGCGTAACAGGAACGCCAAGACCTCTGATGGGTCGTAGAGAGAGTAGGAAGCTTTGGTGTCTTTTGGAACGTTAGATACCACTATTGCATACCCTTGATCTCTCCTTTGAATTACCTGAGACAAGAACACAAAAAAAAAAAAAAAAAACACTTGCATAAGGTAAGAACATACAAAACTCTCGATTCTGCCACAGAAACATGTTCATGTTCCCAAGTTCACACGTCAGTATTTGTTCTAAGACGTATTACAAAATGTTGTGTTGATGATGATTAGCCAGTGACGACACAGAAAATCGAACTTATTACAAGAACTGTATTCCATTTTGTCGGTAGTTTTAACTTCTTCTGTGTTGCTCTACCTTAAAAGCATCTTCGTCGGTCCGATCATCTCCAATATACACAGGAATCACATTGTTGGGGGTGCTTAATCCCAGAGTGTCGAGCAAGTATTCCAACGCATGCCCTTTGTCCCACTCTATTGTTGGTCGAATTTCCATAACCTATATTTTAATAAAAAAGTTCCAGACAAGCATTTTCGTTAAGACACAATCTTGAATTTTATCATACACGTCCAAGGATGAAAGATTTTGGTTTTGGATCCTAACCTTTTTACCCCAACATAAGTGGAACTCTGGATAATGTTCCAGTATGGACTTAACCTTCTCTTCCAGCATTTCCTGGTCCTGAAAGTAACCAATTTGTTTTTTTTTTTTCAAAACTAAGAGACAACAAGGTTTGAGGATAACTTTTGAGTTTACCTCTTCTTGTACATGTCGAAAGTGTACAGATATGCAAAATCGATTGTCTTCAATCCGTACACCTTTTATCTTCATGGTTTTCTCTTCTAGTTCAGTTATGATCTAAAGAGATGAAGGTTACTTACTGTTCTGAAGAATGGTAATAATAAAAAAAAAAGTCTGCATAAAGTTGGATTCACCTTTTGAAGTGCAGGCAAAAAGTTCTTAGCAGGTTGAAACACAACTTCAGTCCCCTACAAGATGGGAACAAAGCTTGTCGTCAATAGTTTTATTCATAGAAAATACCTACCAGACAAGCAATTAATGTTTCCCTTCCTGAAACCAAGGAAACAAGACACAACATGTACCTTCTTGTCGTGAGCTTTTGTATGGGACTTGCCATCACAGGACCTGACAGGCCTGAGAGGTGCCTTAATGTCCATTCCATGGCTTCCAGCATAATAGACATTACTTAACTGTACGAACTCTTTAACCTGCCGGCGACAGAGGGGAAGTTAGTACTAGAAACCACAAGTTCTTTTTTTTTTGAAGAAAAACATGATTACTAACACAAAATTCTGACATTACCTTGTCCCTGCTCCGACCACTGATAATAGCTGTTGGAAAGTACTTGGCGACTTCACGTACTGCTGCACGCATCTGCATGGAAATGTACAGTATACAGAAGTGTTCTCCATCAATGAAGGAACATATCACATATGTAATAATCTTACAATTTGCCCATGATTGATCCGATTCTACTGTAAATATCTAGAGTTTTTATTTTTTTTAATACCTCATCAGACATGAAGGCACGATCAGGATCATCTACAATTGGTGAGAGAGTACCGTCGTAATCTAAAAACACAACGATCTTCTTCCCTCTGTCTTCTTTCATCATCTGATCAAAGAAGCTTAACGCGGAAGGATGTTCCACCTGAGATTTCAAAAGGGTTTTAGCCGATTCAAACTGTGAAATAGATAGAATATTGACGAACAGTGAATCTTCTGCATGACAGAACACTGAGAAGCTAACTTTACAAGAGTATTTTAAGATTCCATATCTAAGTGTTTTAGTGGTTATTCTTATTATTATGCATCATTATTATAATAAACATCTAATTAGTTCCACATAACACCACATAATGATAATTAAATAATTATACTTAAAACTCTTATATTCCAATATTATTATTCTACTCAATACATATGTTTAAAAGATTATAATTTGTCACTATTTGTATACTCGACTCAATTATTATATATACTTATCTTTATTTTTAAATTTTAATTTATTATTTAATATTAGAAACATAAATTTATAGTGATTAATACATATAATTTTCAAAAAAAATAACTAACTATTATCAAAAAAAGTATTTGTAGGTATTTAGAATTACGCCACTCAGACATATAAAACTATAATACTATTAACTAATACATAATGTATAATTAAACACATTTAATTTTTAAATTTTAAAAGGGTTAATGCGAAAAATCATTTATATTCTCACTAATTTTAGCAGGATTATAATTATTTTTAATAATTAAATTTATTATTTCTAATAAGAAAAAACACAAATTTCTAGTAATTGTTACGTACGAGAGCAATCTTACGTAAAACTTACCAGCCACGAATTGTAGTTTTCATCTATAGGAATGGATCCCTTGGAGGCAGATAATGCAGAACTTATAGGGCAGTCAATTCCAAGCTTATTGGAAGATGATTTCTGAAACCCGGTCAAGTTCTTCTTCAACATAGCTGACAAACAAACCAGATTAAGGTTGTAACCAAGTAATCTTGAAACGACAAACTCAGAATCGTAATCATATGTAAGTTCATTTGCTTTACCTGATGAATGTCACGTGAGCTAGATCTTGGAAAGGATCAGCTGCTTTTCTTATGCACCTAAAAGATCAGATCAAACAGTCGGAATTCAACCCAAGAACTTGGAAAAACTGTTACGAACTTATAAAAAGACCAGTTTCTAGTAATTCACTGAGAACCTGTAATAGTCTAGGACACAAACTTAGTAAGCAACCATGTAGCGGAAGTTGAGGAGAATGACATTTATATATACGATTTTGGAGTGTACTTTAAATTTTACTTTACTTGTTGAAAGACCTAATTCACCCCAAAAGCTACCTTGAGAGGAGAGGATTGCATGTTATTATAAATGATTGAATGCACTCACACTTGTCTGATGTGAGATTCTTGACACGATATTGAGCAAAGGGACAAAATTGGGCACCATCTTAAACTATCGAGACAAACTGATTCTGATATCATATTTAAAGGTCTAACTCACTTTTAAAAGTTGGCTTGAGATGATAGGTTTACGCACTATTATAAATGGTTGAATGCATTCACACTTGTCCGATGTAGAATTCTTGGCATTTTTTGTTAACAACAACGCCAACAATAATTACTGAAAGTTTCATTAATACTTGAAGTCTGAAAAAGTTTAATAATAAGTAATCTTATTTTTATTAATAAAAAATTTATTTTCGATTAATCCACGTAAAAGAATGCATATATATATATATATATATTAAAATAATAATTTTTAAAAATGAAAAAAATAAAAATAAATAAAAACATAATAATAATAATAATAATAATAAATATGTATATATGTGATATCTTTTATCTAAATCTTATTATGTTAAGTTTTCTATAAGAATCTTATTTTCAGTAATTTCCAAAAAAAATCATAATATTCCTTATATACTCTTAAGTCTTTAAATATGCACACCTGTGAAAATTGGAGACATGACCCTCTGTTCCTTCTACTTTATCTTAACTCTGCTTCACTTTATCTCACTTATAAATTCATAAGGGGTGAAAATAAGTACGAGAGACCTATCATAACTATTATATGTCATGATCATGTCGTTGTCCTGCCTCGTCAGATTTTGGTTCCAGGTGACTTTAAATATGTTTATTCGTCGAGAACATTGACAATTTTATATTTCCTATTGCCAAACATTGGATGGGACGAACTAAGAGAAGTGGATTCGATCCCACTGATGTTGATCAATGTCCTTACATGACAAAAAGTAAACTAATAACAGATGTTGTTGGTGTAGTGTAACAATGACTTCTCGGCATGTTTTCTAAGTGATGATGCGATTCAAAGAATAGGTGAAACGGGACGACTGTTCATGTCCGTCCAATGTAAAAAGCGACCTGATTCAGCTGATATATTGGCTGTTCATTCAGATATTCAAACAAAACTCGACGAGAAACACAAGGTGTTTGTCGGTAATAAAGGGAACCACTTTAACTACCACCTAACCTCCTCCCAAAGTTCATCTTTAAGCTCAACTTGATAAAATAATAGTTCATTAATTCACGTAACATCTGTAGTTAACTTAGAGGTGCATTTCCGGCTTTGATAACACTTACTTATCAGACAACCTAAGCTAACGAATGTTTAATATAAGATTAGGAAAAAAAAACAAAACAGCAGTTTTGAAAAACTGTGATTTCTAAGCAATCCGAAACTGATTATAAAAAAAAAAGCTTCTTTATAACAATGAATCAGAATTATTGTCAGCCGACACAACAAGCCAAACTTCCCTAGAAAACTACGACGACCACTGTGAACCAAAGCTACCGAGTACCAAAGTCAGACCAGCAACTAAAGGGGGGAGGGTACAAGACATAACATGAAGAAGGTGACAAGTGTCTGTACCATAAGCTCTAATAATATGACCAACCAAAGTGTATCATCGTGAATACACAGTAAAAGAACAATTTTACGTGTCAACAGGAAAATGGTCAATCCAAAAGCTTTGTGAACTTTCCTTCCAAGTTTGACACGTATGGACAGGGTTGCCAGAACAGGACACAGTTACACACGTAGGACGAAGTACCAAAAGTCTTTAAAAGAACGGGAAGTTACCACTCGAAACTACAACGAAATGGTAATGAAAATGACATAAGAATATTAAAAAAAAAAACAAACCTGTCACACTTCGTGGGGCTACCTAATAACTGGTCCTTTAGGCTAATCAGTTGGTTGGAAAACCGACTTAACCAACTAATCGTTAAGTCTTGATACTCCAAGCACAAGAAATAGAGCATTTAAATAGGTATAAATGGGCGGCGGCTTGTAGTCTCGGTTTCACTTGGAACAGGTGTTAGTTTTTTCAATGGTTTCAGACCAGAATTAACTAGAATAACAACCCTTTCTTCGAAGTTAAGTTAAGAGGGGAAGACGAAAAAGAACAAATAAATAAAAACCACATTTGACTTCTAACTAACAAAGTCATCTAATTCTATGTCTTGTATTTAAAATAAATATTATTTAAAATATTAACAAAATATGCACAATATAAATATAATCCTTTCATTGATCAAATATTATTAATATAATAATTCAACTCAACACTCAAACCTCATTTGAACTAATTAAAATTAAATTAAATTGAGTGCTAAAAAAACATTCAAATAAATATTATTAATTAATATATAAAGAAAAAAAACTATAGAGAACAACTAGTAAAATCTGTAAAAATAGAATAACAGCTAGGAAAAGGGGGTAAAAGTAATTAAAAATTAAAACAATATTATATAATACTGAAAAATCTCGAAATTTCACTTATTTTAAAAATATTTTTTGTCATTTTGAATTATTTAAAAATATCTTATTATATTAAAAATTATTACATATTTGCTATTATCACTAGATTAAATTAGTCATGTAGACTCAACTTAGGATAGTGAGGACATTGAAAATAAAGTATTAGTTAGACGAAAAAAAACTGTTATAAATAACCAATTAAAGAACAAGTGCGAAAATAATTAAAATTGTAATTGTAAATAACTAATTATAATAATCAAAGAATAAGTGCGAAAATAATATATACACACAGATTTATGTGATTTACCAATATTTAGCTATGTCTGCAAATAATTAAAATTTTATTTCACTATGAATTGTAGGTCTGGTATAAAATCCAAAATATATTATTAGGCTCTGTATCTTCAACGAAAACAAAGTAAAGATAGACTAATTACCCATAAAAGTAGAATAATAGGTAGACAGTTAATCAAAAAATGCATATTACCCAAAACCTCGTTGTCACTGAAGCATCTAAAAGTACCTAATCAGCAGTTAATTAGGTAAAAATTCTGTTCTCGGACCTAATGAGGACCCCACTCTCAGATTCCAATAACTGCCTGACCGTGTCTCCTAGACAAAGGTCGGTAGTTCCTATGAATCCTCACCCTACACGCGGCATAACCACGAAACGTGTTGGGAAACGGCGAGCTTTCGTGAAGCTTTCCTTGGTAGTTTTGTCGAATGGCCCGGATGTGTCCATTTCAAGCCCCAGTCAGCTCGTGGGGACCAACGTAAGACACGTGTCAGATCCAGTCGCCATTATCTCCTGCGCTTTTCTAAGTGTCAGGCGTTGTTTCATGTGAAGGTGCAGGAACGGACGAGGGATCTTCCAAGAAAAACCGACCCCAAATGTTTTTCTTTTTTTTTTTGCTTTA
>JANIJH010000054.1:0-11105 GCA_024520975.1 Erythroxylum areolatum
GAATGCTGCCGTTGAGAGAATTTCCTTGCAACTTATCTTGTATACACTTTTGCAACCTATGAAGTCTGGAACTTCGCCTACAATTCTGTTCCAACTGGCTGAGAAAATCTGCAGATTCGGCGCACTCCAGATGTTTGATGGAAGAGTGGTGTCGGATGAGTTCTCCAAGATGTTTAGGTATTGTAGTTGTGGTGCATTCCCGAGGTCTGAAGGGATTGCGCCTGTTAGGTTGTTCTTGCTTCGTCGGAATCTGTCCGTCGAAGTAACTCCCCCCTAAGTTGAGCTGCTCCAAACAGCGTAGAAAGATCAAATCTTTGGGTAGTGGTCCAACAAAACTGTTGCTATAAGCGCTGAAGTGTCTGAGGAACCTGAGCTTGGAAATCCCCGGTGGGAAAGTTGAATTGAAGAAGTTGTGGCTTATATCAATAGTCCTAATGTCAGTTAGTTCAAAAAGGTTTGTGGACATTGACCATCAAACGCGTTTCTGCTTAAATTCAAGTGGATTAAGCTCTTCAAGTCCCGGATTTCAGCAGGAATAACACCTGAAAGACTTCTTTGCGAGAGATCGAGTGATGTGACCTGAGATGTTTTGGGGCTGCATTTGACACCAGACCATGAACACCAAATTGGTTCCTGCGAATCACTCTCGGAGAAACTTGTAGTAGGGTCCCAAGCCTGGAATGTGCCAAGTGGGTCTTGCAATGACAGTTTCAGAGAAAGGAGAGCACGGAGTTGCAGAGGCAGAGCTTTATCAGAACAAGTTTTTATAAATTTATTAAAAACTATTCAATGAATTTTCACACACAAACTTCTTTTAAATATAAATTTATTAAATTTCTCTATTTGATGGAAATGGTTAGAGTTCCACATTCGGAAAAGAGCCCGAAATCTTAAGTGTCTGGACCAATCGTGTTTTAGCCTCTAGGTTTCCTCATCAGTCCTTTTCTCTTCACATCAATCGCACATCCTCCACCTCTCTGGCGGCTATGGACAAGACCCTAGGCATTCAACGGGCTTCTTCATTCTTCCGCCTTCCTTCATCTCTCTCTATTTCCTTTAATGGACGAGTATCTCCTTCTCTCACCGTCTCCGACTCCTTCAAGTCTTCTCGATTCCCCACTCTCAAATGCTCTGCTTCAACTCCTTACCCTTTCGGTATTGTTCT
The DNA here is from genome assembly GCA_024520975.1 of Erythroxylum areolatum. Taxonomy (NCBI): domain Eukaryota; kingdom Viridiplantae; phylum Streptophyta; class Magnoliopsida; order Malpighiales; family Erythroxylaceae; genus Erythroxylum; species Erythroxylum areolatum. Next base: position 1,166 of record JANIJH010000054.1, read on the forward strand.
TCTTCTTCGTTTTACTTGGCTGTTTTAATTGGTAAGCGAGCATATATGATCAATTCTGGTTTAGATTAGGAATTGCATTATTTTCTTTTAGCTATATAGATTGAATTGAATTATCTTGTTCAAAATCAATGTGAGATTCTTATCTGTTGGATTAGTATGCTTTAGACCGTCCATTGATTTCGATTTCTCTGCTGCATATCTTTTGTTTGTTGCAGTCGACATTGATAAGTTTCAGGAAGCTTCCACAAAGGGCAACTTGATACCTCTATACAAATGCATCTACTCTGATCACCTTACTCCTTTGCTAGCTTACCGTTGCCTTGTCAAGGAATATGATAGAGATGCTCCAAGCTTCCTGTTTGAATCTGTAGAGCCTGGTCTCGATGCTTCTACTGTGGTACGGCCTTTCGTTTACACATGTTCTTTTCCTTACAAGTTGTATGGATTTTGTAAATTTGCTTTTGATAAACTGTCTTAGGGCCGGTATAGTATAATAGGCGCTCAGCCGAGTATAGAGATTGTGGCGAAAGAAAATATGGTTACTATTTTAGATCATCAACAAGGGAGTAGAACTGAAAACATTGTTGAGGATCCCATGGTGGTTCCTAGGAGATTCATGGATACATGGAAACCACAACTTGTTGATGAGCTTCCAGATGTGTTCTGTGGTAAGAGAAGCATTCATATAAGTAATTCCATATGTTTGTTTGCATTATAGCTCTATCTTGTCCTCTTTAAGAGGACTGACTTTTCTTTATTAGTGTTCATTTTAAGAATTCTTTGTTGTACACACTTGTTTAAGTAAGCTTTGCTTATTACAACGTTATAGCTGCTATGTAGAAGCAAACTTTAGGTTTCGGACTATTGTGCCAATGTTTATGATAGGGGCATTATGCACATAAGTAAATAAAATATTATTCATTCTATGCTATGATTCAAGTCCCAAACATTGAGGCTTTATCTCAGGTATTCTGATCTAGAAGTTCATCTATTGTTGGCCAGGTGGCTGGGTCGGTTATTTCTCCTATGACACAGTGCGGTTTGTAGAGAAGAAAAAGCTCCCTTTCTCTAACGCTCCCCCAGATGACAGGAATCTCCCTGACATACATCTTGGCCTCTATGATGATGTACTTGTGTTTGATCATGTGGAGAAGGTATTACAATATTTTTCATGAATGTCTTTTGTAGTTCTGTTAGGAATCTCAATAGAGATTGTATTATTGATAGTATTTTAGATAATAATAACCTGGAGCAAGCTCTCCCTCTCGGGCAAACCAGGCCAACTTTCCTAACAATGATGATAGTAATCGTTATTATCTCCACAACTACATTCTACCAAACTTGCCTACATGGCAGATGTCACTCCCCCCTTTTTCAATTTGTTTGTACGAGTATAAGTTTTAATGGGCTGAGGAGAGGGTGGATTGTTAACAAGTTCGTCGTGTTTTTTTCTCTTTTACCCTGCGGATAGATTATGATTGTTAATAACTTTATTATCCAAATCCCTTCCCTTCCCTTCCCTTATCTGATTTGATTATTTTCTTCATCCAAATGAGTTGGGAATTTCTCACTTCACCAACTAAATCATTGTTGCAATAATGCTGTATGGTTATATTTGCTCCTTATGTTAGATAACGGATACAATTGAAGGAATAAAATTCAAGAAATAAGATATATACGATCAAATTGATAAAAAAACATACACAAAGACACTGTAGATATTGACAGGTACAATAGAAAATTCACTTTGTAATTGTTTTCTTCTTTTTGTCATCAGAAAGCATATATAATACATTGGGTGCGATTGGATCGATATTCTTCAGTTGAAGAGGCCTTTAATGATGGAGTTAATCATTTGGAAAATTTAGTATCTAGAGTGCATAATATCTCTCCGTGAGTAGTTGATTTTATATCTCACCTTCCATTTCTTTTTTTTCCATTGTTATCCAGTTCCATGCATAATGGTTAATTCATTCTTAATTTCAAACGAAGGCTACCTGCTCGTTCAATTAGTTTGTTCCCTCATCTATGTGGATCCAAATTGGAGGTGTCGAGCATGACAAGTGAAGAATACAAGGAGGCAGTTTTGCAGGCTAAAGAGCATATCCTGGCTGGTGATATATTCCAAATTGTGTTGAGTCAGCGTTTTGAACGTCGAACATTTGCAGACCCATTTGAGATCTACAGAGCCTTAAGGATTGTTAATCCAAGTCCATATATGACTTATTTACAGGTTTGTTACATTTGTTGAATTTAGCCTAAAATTACAAATTTGAGTACTTTCTTACTTACTTGTCATCAGGCTAGAGGGTGCATACTAGTTGCATCAAGTCCAGAAATTCTCACACGTGTAAAGAAGGTAAGCACTAGCTAATGTAATAATATGACAGAAAATGGAGAATTGGTCTCTATTCCTGTGTTTATTTTGCTTGTATTCTAACATGATTTCACAGAATAAAATCACGAATCGACCTCTTGCTGGAACTACTAGAAGGGGAAAGACACCAAAGGAAGATTTAATGCTGGAAAAGGAGCTTTTAAATGATGAAAAAAAGTGTGCAGAACACATCATGCTTGTTGATTTAGGAAGGAATGATGTGGGAAAGGTTTGTTTACTTGTCAATTTGGTTTTAATTCCAATTACAGGATTGTTGCTTAAAGCTTAGTAAACGCTATACAATGCTGCTTCTGAACCGGGCTATTAAAGGAGAAATGACAAATAGAATTTCTCTTCTTTGGATTCAGCCAATCTGAAAAGTAATTAATCATTGCTTAAGATATTGGTATTGTGCAGGTCTCCAAACCTGGTTCTGTCAAAGTTGAAAAGCTCATGAATATTGAACGATATTCCCATGTTATGCACATCAGTTCGACAGTATGTATCTGTTTGTGCAGCACGATTACTAATTATTGTAGCAGTACTCTCTTACTTCATGCTATGGTTCTTGCCTTTGCAGATTACTGGAGAGATGCTTGATAATCTAAATAGTTGGGATGTTTTGCGGGCTGCATTGCCTGTTGGCCCTGTTAGTGGAGCACCAAAGGTATTGTTTTGATACCTTTCTTCTACTTCCTATCATGCATTTATTATTCCTCTAATTAAGAATTTGTGAACCTTGACACAATCCGAAGTTATCTTTTTGCTACCTTTCAAATTCTACTTTCAGTCATGCATTTATTATTGTTCTGATCAAGACATTTGTGAACCTTGACTTTGTAGATGTTCATGTGTTTATCAGATTTTGGTTGTTCAAGACAATTGATTCTATGCTCTGCAATGGTTGAAGTTTCTTTCTCTATCTCACTGTTAGCTCTCCTACAATGCAGGTGAAAGCTATGGAGCTGATTGATCAGCTAGAAGTGACACTACGTGGGCCATATAGTGGTGGGTTTGGTGGGATATCATTTTCTGGTGATATGGACATTGCCCTTGCTCTGACGACAATTGTCTTTACTACAAACTTCCGATATGATACAATGTTCTCATACAAGGATGTGAACACATGTCGTGAGTGGGTTGCTCATGTCCAGGTTGGGACTGGAATTGTTGCCGACAGTGATCCCGCTGATGAACTCAGAGAGTGCGAGAACAAAACTGCTGCTCTTGCTCGTGCCATTGATCTTGCAGAGTCTTCATTTTGAAAACTGAAAAAATATTCTAGTCTACCATTCTTGTCTGGTAAGTTTATCTACAAATAGAAGAGTTTGTTCTATGACATGTAAAGAAGATGTTGATATCAATATTTGATTTTTGTTTTATCTACATGAACGTTAGCGTTAGTTTTGTTCATAGAACTTCTATTAAAATGTTCCTTGGGATATGCTTGGGATAGAAAATGACTCATGATAGATATTAAATTTGCTATATCAAAACAATAATCAATTTTATTTGACATCGTTTAGAATTCATAAAAAAAAGATTAGTGTGTACACTAAATTCAAGTAAATTGACATCATTCAAGTTTTTTGTTTCAATTTATAATTTTCATATTACTAAAAAGGGTAAATATTTCAATTTATGATTTTCTTTTTACTCAAGAAAAACAAAACGTAAATGTTGTTTGCTATTCAATTTATAGTTTTCATATTGCCCGGTGTACTTTCGGCAAATACTTTCTATGCAGAATGTTTTGAAATGATTTATAAAATAATACAAAATATGCTATAATAATAGATTTTTATTAATTTCCAAAAATGATTACAAGTATCAACAACTTGATTATTGCCCAACATTATGTATAATAAAGATAGCTATAAGTAATTGAGGTTGTCTTAACTTGGGTAATTCGTAATTACAAAAAAGTTATTTAAATTATCAAATCAATACATTTTTATTAAAATTACAATTATGGGAAGATTTTCTAATAATAATAATATATATAATCACCTCCTTTGTTGCAGGTATGGGAGAGAAGTGTAAGGCTTCGCCTTCTGCAAGTAAACGAAGAGTCCAAAAGAGAACAGTGTCTCTTGGATTGGACCCGCAACAAGCCGAACCAAACCGATCCATACTAGTTAAATAACTTACTTATAAGACGTTATTGTGTGCACTCGATAATTTAGTCGGTGTGCGTTAGAGCGATGGCGAATATGATGTCGACTGTTATAAAAGAAACAAAAAAGCATGATAACATTCTGCAGACTATTCAAAACTTAGTAGGTCTCTTTGGAAAGTCAAAAGCACTTTCGGTGGCAGATACGTTGGAAATTCACTTGCACTTTGAAGAACAAGCCATATTAGTTGTATTGCTCTGTTCTTGTTAAGATTTTTATCTTTTATAGAAGGAAATAGTAATTTTTAATCTTCTTTTGCTAGTGAATGGAGATGATAATTGGTCGGAGTTGGGGTCGAGTTCGGGTGACCCAAGTTTGACAAAAAAATTAGTAGTCGAGGTCGAACTTAGCCCAAAACTAATTGAGCTCGAGACACAAGGGTCAAACCTAAACTTGGTCAAATTTGAGTAGCTCGAAATTTAACTGAACTCGAATTTGATTATGTTCTTTTTTAATTTTAATTTAAAAAATGTTATTATTTTAAACTTTTGGATTCTTATCTAAGCCGAATCAGTAAACTCGAGTTCGAATCTAACCTAAAACATAAAAATTAAAAAAAATGTTCAAGTCCAACTCGAATTCCCATCAAACTGAACTAGGCCCATTAATTTTTGGTCGAACCTAGTTGAACTTAGGGTATGCTTGTTTAACGCGTATGAGGAAAGAGGAATAAGTATAAGTATAGGTATAGAATGAAAAATGGTTGGTAACGAATTATGATTAGATAACTTATATTTTGATTCTTCATTTTCGGGTATTACTCCATTTCTCTTAATTACGAGAGGAATGAGAGTTATTGTATTACGTTTTTGAATATCCCTCTGTGAGTAGTCGATTTTATATCTCATCTTTCAATACATTTTTTCCATTGTTAAGACATTTCAGTAGGAAGTCCACAGATATAAGACTTCTATATTGTAATAAAACTTCTATTTCGGTAGGAAGTCAATAGATATAAGACTTCTATATTGTAATAGGATTGGTCCTTATTTAAAAGGACAGAAGAGAAATAAAGAAGTCAAGTCAGAATTTATCAAAAAGATTAGAGCTCTCTTTAACGAGGTCCAAGGTTTCAGTCTCCCTTTGACGAGTTGAATCGATTATTCAAAATAGGCCGTTCCAAGAATATAAATAAGATCAATAGAATTTTAAATTCATTTGATTTCCTTGTTCATTGTCCGGTTACTCGATCCAAATATGGACATTCTAACACTCCCCTTCCTTTATCTGTTTTGATTATTTTATTCAATCAAATGAGTTGGAATTTCTCATTTTAGCTTCACCAACTAAATCATTGTTGCAATAATGTTGTATGGTCATATTTGCTCCTTATATCAGATAATGAATATAAATTAAGGAATTAAATTCAAGAAATAAGATATATATGATCAAATTGATTAAAAAAAACATACACAAAGTCACTGTAGATATTGACAGGTACAACTAAAAATTCGCTTGGTAATTGTTTTCTTCTTTTCGACATCAGAAAGCGTATGTAGTAAATTGGGTGCGATTGGACCGATATTCTTCAGTAAAAGAGGCCTTTAATGATGGAGTTAATCATTTGAAAAATTTAGTATCTAGAGTGCATAATATCTCTCTATGAGTAGTCAATTTTATATCTTACCTTCCATGACATTTTTTCCATTGTTAAACAGTTCCATGCATAATGGTTAATTCATTCTTAATTTCAAATAAAGGCTACCTACTGGTTCAATTAGTTTGTTCACTCATTTATATGGATCCAAATTGGAGGTGTCGAGCATGACAAGTGAAGAATACAAGAGGTAGTTTTGCAAGCTAAATAGCATATCCTGGCTGGTGATATATTCCAAATTGTGTTGAGTCGGCGTTTTGAACATCAAACATTTGTAGACCCATTTGAGATCTACAGAGCCTTAAGGATTGTAAATCCAAGTCCATATATGACTTATTTACAAGTTTGTTACAATTGTTGAATTTAGCCTAAAAATACAATTTTGAGTACTTTCTTGCTTGCTTGTCATCAGGTTAGAGGGTGCATACTAGTTGCATGAAATCCATAAATTATCACACATGTAAAGAAGGTAAGCACTAGTTAATGTAATAATATGACATAAAATGGAGAATTGGTCTCTATTCCTATGTTTATTTTGCTTGTATTTTGACATGTTTTCAAAGAATAAAATCACGAATCGATCTCTTGTAGGAACTACTGGAAGGGGTAAGACACCAAAGGAAGATTTAATGCTGGAAAAGGAGCTTTTCAATGATAAAAAAGTGTGTAGAACACATCATGCTTGTTGATTTAGGGAGGAATGATATGGGAAAGGTTTGTTTACTTGTCAATTTGGTTTTCGTTCGAATTACAGGAATGTTGCTTAAAGCTTAGTAAACGCTATACAATGCTGCTTCTGAACTAGGCTATTAAAGGAGAAATGTCAAATAAAAATTTTCTTCTTTGGATTCAGCCAACCTAAAAAGTAATTAATCATTGTTCAAGACAGTGGTATTGTGCAAGTCTACAAACCTGGTTCTGTTAAAGTTAAAAAGCTCATGAATATTGAACGATATTCCCATGTTATGCACATCAGTTCGACAGTATATATTTGTTATTGCAGTTTATAAATTCACGATTACTAGTTATTGTAGCAGTATTTTCTCACTTCACGCTATGGTTCTTACGCTTGCAGATTACTGGAGAGATGTTTAATATTCTAAAGATGTTTTGCGCACTGCATTACTTGTTGACCCTGTTAGTAGAGCACCAGGGGTATTGTTTTGATACGTTTATTCCACTTTCGTTCACGCATTTATTATTCCTCTAATTGAGAATTTGTGAATCTTGACACAATCCGAACTTATCTGTTATGGACACATTTGTAGGACAAACTTACATGCGCAAATCTCTTGGAGTTTGAGGATTTGATGCGTAGCTAGTGTTTTTTAGTATTAATAGGATTGCTTTAGCTGTTTGAGTAATTGCATTTCGTCTTTGGTTATTTTTATTCTTTAAGAATCTCGTTATTTCTTTATTAAGAAGTCTTCCAAAATAGGACTTTTATTTCAGTAAAAAGTCTATAAATATAAGACTTCTATTCTTATAGGACTTCTATTTCGGTAGGAAGTCTATAGATATAAGACTTGTATATTGTAATAGGACTGGTCCATATTTAAAAGGACATAAAAGAAATAAAGAAGTCAAGTCAGAATTTGTCAAAAAGATTGGAGCTCTCTCCAATGAAGTCCATGGTTTTTGTCTCCCTTTGACGAGCTGAATTGATTATTCGAAATAGGTCATTGCAAGAATTTAAATAAGAGCAAGGGAATTTTAAATTTGTTTTATTTCCTTGTTCATCGTCCAGTTACTTGATCCAAATATGAACATTCTAACACTTCCCTTCCCTTATCTATTTCGATTACTTTCTTTATCTAAATGAGTTGGAATTTCTCATTTTAGCTTCACTATCTAAATCATTGTTGCAATAATGTTGTATGGTTATATTTGCTCCTTATGTCAGATAATGGATATAATTGAAGGAATCAAATTCAAGAAATAAGATATATACGATCAAATTGATAAAAAAATATACACAAAGACACTGTAAATATTGACAGGTACAATTGAAAAATTCACTTGGTAATTGTTTTCTTCTTTTTGACATAAGAAAGCATATGTAATACAGTAGGTGCGATTGGTCCGATATTCTTCAGTTGAAGAGGCCTTTAATGATGGAGTTAATCATTTGGAAATTTTAGTATCTAGAGTGCATAATATCTCTCTGTGAGTAGTCGATTTTATATCTCACCTTCCATTACATTTTTTCCATTGTTAACCAGTTCCATGCATAATGGTTAATTCATTCTTAATTTCAAACAAAGGCTACCTGCTGGTTCACTTAGTTTGTTCACTCATCAATATGGATCCAAATTGAAGGTGTCGATTATGACAGTTTTGCAGGCTAAAGAGCATATCCTGGCTGGTGATATATTCCAAATTGTGTTGAGTCAGTTTTGAACGTCGAACATTTGTAGACCCATTTCAAATCTACAGAGCCTTGAGGATTTTTAATCCAATTCCATATATGAATTATTTAAAGGTTTGCTACATTTGTTGAATTTAGCCTAAAATTACAATTTTGAGTACTTTCTTGCTTGCTTGTCCTCAGGCTAGAGGGTGCATATTAGTTGCATCAAGTCCAAAAATTCTCACAAGTGTAAAAAAGGTAAGCACTAGTTAATGTAATAATATGACAAGAAATGGAGAATTGGTCTCTATTCCTACACTTATTTTGTTTGCATTCTGACATGTTTCCACATAAAAAAATCACAAATCGACCTCTTGCTAGAACTATTAGAAGTGGTAAGACATCAAAGGAAGATTTAATGCTGGAAATGGAGCTTTTAAATGATGAAAAAAAGTGTGTAAAACACATCATGTTTGTTGATTTAAGGAGGAATTATGTGAGAAAGATTTGTTTACTTGTCAATTTAGTTTTAGTTCCAATTACAGGAATGTTGCTTAAAGCTTAGTAAACATTATACAATGCTGCTTCTGAACTGGGCTATTAAAGGAGAAATGTCAAATAGAATCTCTTCTTTGGACTCAGCCAACCTAAAAAATAATTAGTCATTGCTCAAGATAATGGTATTGTGTAGGTCTACAAACCTGGTTCTGTCAAAGTTGAAAAGCTCATGAATCTTGAACGATATTTCCATGTTATGCACATCAGTTCGACAGTATGTATTTATTTTTGCAGTTTATAAATTCACGATTACTAGTTATTGTAGCAATATTTTCTCACTTCCTGCTATGGTTCTTACGTTTGCAGATTACTGGAGAGATGCTTAATAACCTCAAGATATTTTGTGTGATGCACTGCCTTTTGGCCCTGTTAGTGGACCACTAAAGGTATTGCTTTGATACCTTTCTTCCACTTTCGTTCATACATTTATTATTCTTTTAATCAAGAATTTGTGAACCTTGACACAATTCGAAGGCATTTGTTATGGACACATTTGTAGGACAGAATTACATGAACAAATCTCTTAGAGTTGGAGTATCTGATGCGTAGCTGGTGATTTTATTTTATTATTAATAGGACTGCTTTAGTTGTTAGGATAATTGCATTTAGTCTTTGGTTATTTTTATTCGTTAGCAATCTCGTTTTTTCCTTATTAAGAAGTCTACCAAAATAGGACTTCTTTTTCAGTAGGAAGTCTACAGATATAAGACTTCTATATTATAATAGGACTTCTATTTAGGTAGGAAGTCTATAGACATAAGACTTCTATATTGTAATAGGATTGGTCCTTAATTAAAAGGACAGAAGAGAAATAAAGGAGTCAAGTCAAAATTTATCAAAAAGATTGGAGCTCTCTTCAACGAGGTCCAAGGTTTTAGTCT
>JANIJH010000058.1:5132-18468 GCA_024520975.1 Erythroxylum areolatum
ACTAAAACTCTAAGTTTCATAAAGAATTTTCATTAATTACCTAATTAAAAAAACCCTAATTTTTAGAGAAGATATTGATTCATACAAAAATTAACAACCGTAACTTCAAGAAACAAGAAATCATTCATTAAAATAAAAGAATCGAACCTAGGAGGGATGCTTTCCTGGAAAAAGGAGGCAAAGAGCCCATGAGCACTAGAGGCAATGAAGCGCGACGATGAATCCACAAGCTTCGACAACCAATCATGTTTGTTGTTTGTGGCGTTGACAATAGGGTTTTGAATTGTAGATTAAGGTCAATCATACGAGGAGATGCGAGTGCTCCTCCGAAACAACCCCTTTTAAGCAGAAAGGGTATTGTCAAGAAACTCTAAATAGGCCACAAAGTAAATAAGAACAAGCAATAAGAGAGCAACCCTATTAGGGTTAATAATGGTAAAGCAAGAATACTTGAAAGGTCCAATTTCTCATCAAATTTCATATCTTCCCCAATAAATCAAGCTTCAAAATGAACCCATGACGACAAATGAGATAAGCTCATAGGCAAAAAGCAAACAAAGAAACACTCATTTAAACAAAACTCAAGACAACACCTTTACGACTCCATAGACAACAAAAAGATCCATAAAATAAAACTTAGATGCATTTCATCAACCCAAGTTCAGATATAAAAAAAAGAAACAAAAAAGAACGTACAAACATAAGCTCTCTACATTATGGATCGAGAGCTACCTTTCATTTTCATGGAGGAAGAGGAAAGAAGAAAGCAGAGGATGATACATGGGTGTGGTGTTTTCATGGAGGAAGAGGAGAGAAAGAGCACATGAGAGATCGATCGCTTAGGCTTTTAGAGTTGTTCATTTTAAGCGCCAATCTCATTTTCATTCCCTCCTTATTTGGCACATTTAGCCTAAGAAAGGTAATATTTTGGACCATTTGGAGATGATTTTTAAAAATCTTCACTAAAAGATCCACTTTTAGTGACAAAAACGTCGCTAAAAGGGTCCACTTTTAGCTTAAAAATCTTCGCCAAAAGATCCACTTTTAGCGACAAAAATGTCACTAAAAAGGTCCACTTTTAGCGACGATTTCAAAATTTGTCGCAAAATATTGACCTTTTAGAGATGATTGTAAAAAATCGTCTCCAAATACGCCTTATTTGATGACGATTATTAAAATCGTCACCAAAGGTTTACTTTTTGTGATGATTTTTAAAATCGTCGCTAAAAGATTACTTTTAACGACGATTTTAAAAATATAGTGAAAAAAATGTAGCCAATTGTTTACCTTGTTGTAGTGTTTAGTGACGATTTTTAAAATCGTAGCTAAAAGATTAACTATTGGTGACTATTTTTCTAAAATTGTAACTAAATGATGATATTTGGTGACGATTTTCAAAATCGTCCCGAAAAGTAAACTTTTTAGTGACTATTTTTCAAAGCGTCGCTAAAAGTTATCCTTTTGGCGACGATTTTAAAATTTTCTCCAAATATCGATTTTTAGCTACGATTTTAAAATCATAGCAAGAAAAAACATAGTCTTTTCCCTACTTTGTTGTAGTGTCAGTCAACGTTTTTGTAAACTCCACATGCCTATAGCCGTGAACTCCTAAATATAAATATTTTGATCCATAGCTGCCGACAGAAAGGCGAATACATTAGTATCTCAAATAAGGAATTAAGGATTCAAAACATCTTAGCCAGGCTCGTGAATGATGCTGTATCATCGCTTAATTTTATCTTCTTAATTTTAGGTTTTTACGCTTCTACACGAGAGCAATGGATGTTTACATCATTATTAAGAGTTATTTAAATTTAAATTACCTAGCATTTAGTATAATATCTAACGTTTATGTAAAGTACATTATGATTTTTTATATTATAAAAATAATTGTTTATGTTCTAGTTTTAGTTATAGTTTTTCAATTCTCGTGTTTTAGTATAGGTTCTCCGTAATCTAGGCCTACCTCAATAAAATTAACTTAATCTTGCAACTCCTGCACACTCCTAAGAGTTGTTTTCTAATTATATGAGTGCCTTCTTCAATGAAAAAAACAGTTAACGTGTTTTAAAAATGGAAAATAGGGTAGACAAGTTAAGTAACGAAACTCTTGTTGAAACTCCTAGGCTGATGTACAAGTATGTGACAAAAGCCCAATATTAAAGGATTGCATCAAATTATATCAATCTTATATCATATATAGATATACATATTATTAGAGTATGTATATCTAATATTATTAGTGCGTGACAAGAAATTGATAACTGATGCCCAATTAAAATGATAGATGCCACAAATCTCCAAACTAGAAAAGACAGAATTTAGAAGGATCAAATGTATGACTTTTTTGCAGAACTAGACCAGATATTTGATTCTATTTGAAGAAGCGTAAACGATAAGTTATATTGCAGATGCTACAATCGGACTCGCCATACCAAAGGTATTTGTTTTGAGATCCACGGTGATCTTGAATGGTTTTTAGACAATAGAAGCAAAATAAACACTAAATAACAAACATCTAACCTAACTAAAAGTAGCTAATACAACTGATGTTATTCTTAGTGTAACTGCTATGGCGATATGACAAAATGATTATAACAGAATAGTTTAATCATTTTGTCATATAGACGACTGTTCCCAAAATGACTTTGGCTATATACTTTCCAACGCAAGAGTGATGTGCGGAATATATCTGTAATTTTCTATCACATGGTTTCCACCCAATACGCTTTTCCAATTAAAATCATTTGATCATAAAATGGTGGAGAATATCTTAACTTTGAACTTTGCAATTATTTTTCAAGGCAACGGTATTCTCCACAAACTAATTGTTTATGCACTAGTCCGCTACAAAATAGTGTTAAGAGTACACGAATAGGCAGATATGTGAAACCACTAAAGCTCTTCTAATTGGTGAGAACGTTTCTCAAAATTATTAGATTGACATTGGAACATATGCAATTCATCTCATGAATTAGACGTCACTATGACTTTTTTTTTTTCATGCTCTTTTACAAGGGCTAAATGCCCAATTTGAGGCCAAACGTTGTTGGGATTGATCAGTTTAGGGCCAAACATTATAATCTACCCAATTAAGGTCTAAACGCTATCGATTTTGCTCAATATTAAGCTATTTTGGATGGAAATTTAGCAGTGTCACATACGAGCTGTTAAGTTTGAGTGAGAGGTTTTACGTGTAATTTTCGTGACTTATTTTCTAACACCTTCCTTAATTCCAATGTTCTTATTGTTTTCAATATTCTGCCTATTGTGTTAGAACTTTGCTTGATTTTTAACTGATTTTTCTTGAATTCCAGATAGACCCTTTCCACTTGAGTGCGTTCTTCAGGAGTTCTTGCATCAAGATCAAACTCGTAGTATTGTCTTCTTATGTGATTATCAGTTGTTGTCAGCCATGGATCTCCCTCTGCTATCTTCAACTTCCACATTTTATTATCGATCAACTTTCCTTTACAATCTTAGCTTAGTATTATTTATATATAGACTGCAAAATTTAAACCCTAATATTCATTGAATTATACCATCATGCATGTAAGTTATGGATTAGAGAAAAGAGAAGAAGAGTAAAGAGACACGAAAGAACGAAAAAGAGAAGAACGAAGAATAGAAAAAAGATCCTTTTGCTAGTTTACACTAATATTAATACGTCAACTACTTATATAACATTATTAGGTAATAAGCATATACATCGTATATTTCTAGAAAAAAATCAACAAAAGTAAAGGAAACCATTGTTGGTTGTTAGAAGCAGAACATGCTTCCTGGTTATATATATATTGGTTTCTACACCCAAAAAACAGGAAATGTTTTAAGGTTATATCGCTAACTTTGCTGATAGATATGTAGTGATCTTTTTTTCCTTTGAGGGATGGGAAAAGAAAAAGAAAAAAAAAACGTCACCAAAGGATATGTACGTTGTACTAGAAGAAGATGCAGAGCTGCGTAAGACTACACCATCTTTATACTTGAAGTTAAGCTATATATCAGTAACGAGAACCTTGTTAGACTTTAGTATTTTAATATACAATAATGGCTTATCGAACCGTGAGTAATTACTAACTCTCCTCCTACTTTGAGTTAATTTCTTTCAATATAATATAAGAGCTATACTCAGTTTTTTTTAAATTGTTTTGATTAAACATCGTAAAGGGTAGTAGATAGATTCAATTAATTTGTAAAGGACGTTGGATGTTGAAGAGAAGAGATATGATTGAGGGAAACAATTAATGTTAGGATTTGTTTGCTTGGAGTTGGTGTCATTTTTGTTCCAGTCACATGAATGTTAGGATTTGCCGGCCACATATATGTATTTTATTTTCGTATGAATACTTGTAGGTCTTTGTGATTCATATTGTCAGCTCAAACTTCTTTTCATATTTAAGATTACATGTAGGTGGAATAGATTCCCCAACAGCTTCACTAATTTTGTAGCTACACAATTAGCCCCTCCTACCACGCCAATCTCAATGTAGCCATGCCAATCTTCCTCCAAGCAAACCTAGTCTTCCCCACTTAGGAGATATCTTTGAGTTCTTGTCCACTGGATGGAAAGGCCATCTTGAGAAGTTTGTGTTTGATCAAATTTCTAAATATTCGTCAAAGGTTTTTAAAACCAATATTCTCGGCTAGTTGACTGTGTTGTCTGCGATGCAACAACCAATAAGTTCTTGTTCTCCAATAAGAACATGCTTGTTGTTTCATGGTGGCCTTACTCCATCAATAAGGTCTTCTCATCTTCTCTTCAGACCTCATCCAATGAAGAATCCATAAAGATGCACAAAATGCTTCTTGAGTTCTTAAAACCTGAGGATCTTCAATGATATATCGGTGTTATGGAAGCTATAACACGTAGAAAATTTGCCTCTGAATGGGAAAACAAAGACAAAGTTGTCATCTTCTATGTTATAAAGAACTATATGTTTCATTTGGCATGTCGATTGTTTATCAGCCTCAAAGACCCAAATCGCATTGCTAAACTATACGACCATTTCTATCCTCTAGCTTCAGGAATTATTTCTGTCCCCACTGATTTGCTTGGAACTCCATTTTGTCGGGCAATTAACACTTCAAATTTATAAGAAACGAGCTTCTTGCCATTATTAAATGTAGAAAGATCGATATGGTAAAGGGAAAGGCATCAGCTACATAGGACGTATTGTCCCACATATTGATGTGACAAGTTTTGAGTACAAAAAGTGTATGAATGAAAGTGTCATCGTAGACAAGATCCTAGGACTATTGATTGGTGGACACGACATTTCTAGTGCTGCCTATACCTTCATAGTCAAGTCTCTTGTGGAACTCTCCCACATTTATGAGCATGTTTATAAGAGTATTACTCATTATTATTAATTCTTGTCATTTTGATTTGAATAGTTACAGTGCAATTATTTTTTACTTTTCGTTACATGTATAGAATAAGTTAAAATAGCATAAACAAAAGCACCAACAAAGTTGTTGAACTAGAATGACATATCAAAGGTGAAGTACTCGTGGAACGTAGCATTTGAAGTCATGAGACTTGCTTCTCCTTTTCAAGGTACTTTTAGAGAAGCCATCAACAACTTCATTTTTAATGGTTTCTCAATTCCAAAGGGTTGGAAGGTACTTATAATTCACTAAATCAAAAGTCTAAATGATTAATAGTTTCAATAATAATAGATAAATTTACACGTGATGTCTCGTATGCGTATTTGTATTGGAGTGCAAGTTCAACACATAGAAGTCTAAAGTACTTTCGAGAACCAAAAAAGTTTGATCCAACTTGATTTGAAGGAAATGGGCCTGCACCATACACATATGTCCCGTTTGGTGGAGGACCTTAGATGTGTCTTGGAAAGGAATATGCTAGACTGGAAATATCTGTGTTCATGCACAACTTGATGAAAAGATTCATGTTTCAGAAGCTAATTCCTAATGAGAAGATCATTGTCAATCCCATGCTAATACCCCAAAAAGGACTTCCTGTTCTTCTTCGTCCTCATATGTCTTGATAATTAAGTTCAAAATCATATTATCTTATATTCCAAATCTATTAATTTGTAAAAAAATCCAGTCTCCACCATAACTACTAAACTATAGCTATATATACATATATAAAGATGTGTAACATAAGGTGAGAAATATTTACTATTAGCTGTAGGTGTTATGATATTTCTGTTGATGTGGTTGTAGATGCATTACAGTATATGGCATGAGTACGTAACTAAAGAGCCATTTCTGTCCATAAAATTAAAAAAAAAACACGAAGAACTAATATGGATATAGAGGAAAATAGTTTAGGTAGGTTTAGCATATATATACTAACCTATCCTATTACATGCAATTCATAGCTGTTAATGTATGAATATAGTGTCGATACAGATAAACCCCAAGAAGATCATAACATTCAACTAGATACTTGCAATCTTTGTTCATCACCATCTAATTGTAAAGGAAGAGATCTCTAGGCTTTTAAAATGGTAATATTTTGAAATATATCAAGTAATATTTCTCATTCGATTTCCTAATATACTAAGGAATTGATTTATCGTAACATATTAAATGATAATATTCCCTTTTTGTTCTGAACTAGGAGTGGAAGACAAGTTGATTGATGTAATAGCCACACATCGCATGAACCAGAGCAAAAGACAGACTTATAAGCATCAACCGTATACCATATTCGTTTAGTTCACGACAATCAGACACAAACTAGTTCACTATATTAATTAATATGAAGGGAACAATTTGTGTTAGTGTATTTTCCCTTTTCTAGTTTCTATTATAAATTATTCTGATTATAAACAAGGAATAGTAGATGGTGAGGACATGGCTTTGCCAAAAGCAGAAAGTTGATCCTTGATCATATTGGTTTAGTTAGAATTCCCTCCTGGTGGAAGTTCTGGGTTACGGTAAAACCAATGTTACATTGGAATTAAGGAGGGTGTTAGAAAATAGGTTGCAAAAATACCACATAAGATACCTCATTCAAAGTTAACAGTGCATGTGTGACACTACTAGATTTCCATCTAAAATAGCCTAATATTGAGCATACTCAATAACATTTAGACCTTAATTGAGCATATTATAATGTTTGGCCCTAAATTGATCATAACTTTTGCCCCCAAATTAGGCCTTTATCCCCTTTACAAATATTTACTCAATATGTTCAAATTCCATCCTTCCTATAACTAGATCTGCCTATATATATGTGTGTTGCATATATTCACCAACAAAAAGACCAATGCACCAAATCGTAAACTTATACTATACATTGTGTGTTTCTCAGCTTCCATCTTCATAAAGAGGGTACATATGTCACCATTCTTCAACTCACCACATGAATGTTTGCATGGGTGTTATGTTCTTTGAAAAAAAAATTGTTTTTTACATGGATCAATCCACCTTTAGTCCTCAGGGGGAGTTATAACATGATGCCTACAACTAGATTGATCTTTTGCAACTTACTAAGCTATCTAGTTCAAAGGGAGTTCAAAATTCACCTAATAGGTGTACATTATAATATGTTTTCTAAGTGTTTAAGTATGTTTTAAGTGTTTTCTTATATGATAATCATATGTTTAGGACTTAAAATTGTGTTCTTGTTAAGTGATGTTATGTGTTTTAATTGTTTGATTGGTTTAGAACAAGAATTTGATCTTAATTTTATATTTCAAGAGGTGTTTGATATGCTTGTTAGTGAGTAGAGATAGGAAATTGAAGAAAAGAGGAAGACTTAGTGAAGAGAAGAATCCATAATCATGCACAATGCCATTATCTTGCGTGGCCACAGTCGTGACAAAGAAGATGGATAAGTAGGAGTGATTAAATATTGACAAATAGCTTACATGTGTGGTGACATATGGCATTGTTGAACAGTGAATAGTGACACATGAAAGACATGCAAAGAATACACGTATTATTAGGAAGAGATTACTGTAGCTTTTGTTCTTCCCTGTTATCCATCACTGAATAGCTTTTTGTGTGAAATTGATTTACTCTCATCGCTAGAACTATTGCTAAATCAAGTAAGTAACTCTGATGATGTTTTACGGTGTAAATATATACATGCATGGGTGGGTTTGAGAAGTGTAGTTTCGGTGATGAATGAATTAGATGATGGATTTGTGAAAAAGGAATTGTTTAAAAACTGTATGAAATAGATTTTGATTTGGATATGTGAAGGTTTACATAAGTTGATGTAGGAATATGCGTACTATGTTCTAGTTTAAAGAAATACGTATATGGGTTATTTTTACTGTTCACATGTGAACTTGTGGAGTGTTTATAGAGATGGATTTAAATGAGTTTGTTAATAAGATATGAGGATTTGGTGAGATCTTAATATAGAAAGGAGTTAAATGAAGTGAAAGTGTAGATGAAAGTGAAAAGAAATGCATCAGATGAAAGTATAAGAATTGGAAAATCTAGAAGAAAAAAAATGAAAGGAGAAGAAGGAGAATTATTCAATGAAAAAGAGAAGAAAGAAGATCGCGAGTTGTGTGCTATTGATGGCCACAAGTTACGATCATGATTCAGCACGATCGTGACTTGCTAATGTCCGCATGATCGTGACTTTCAACTATTTTTCTAGAAGATTTTGTTCTAAACATCCTTCAATTTTTTGTTATAACTTCTTCACCTGACCTCCAAATGACATGGGACTTAAACCATTGGACTTGTAACACACTAATATACGTCTCCACCAAAAATCATAGTCATCTGGAATCATTTGGGAGAGATTGAGCGAAAAATGTGGGACAGGTTTGATTTAGTGTGCACGGCTATGCGTTGGAGTCTGACGGCCTTGATTTAATTTCATTGTTGTGCATGGGAGTGAGTTTTTTTATTGTACACCCGTGGCTCTTGCACAGCCATGAGTTTAATGGGGGTTAATGAATTTTAGGATGAAAAGTGTTGAGGAGTACTGGAATATGATAACTGGTATGGTTTCACTGAATACGCTTTAATATTTTGGTTATATCTTGATCTGTAGATTTCCAAATGAGATAATTTTTTATTTTGAGTAAATTAGAGACATAAGGATACAAATTATCTGAAGAAATTGAATTTTTATTCAGTCTTTAAGACTTTCAATTTCTGGATGAAATTTGAGTATAGTGTACAATTACAGAATGATAATAGTCTGAAAATAATTAGAGTATAACTTTCAAAATACTAAACTAAATTGAATGATTTTGATGTTGTTAGAAACTTAAGACATTGGAGAACAATTTTGTAAAAGGAAGTGTTGCCTAATTGTGTCTTTTACCTTATTAGAATGAATATGAAAAGTTAACCCAAAAACATATTGTTAGAAAAGTCTGAAATGATCAATTGAGTTATGAAATTAACTTTACATTGTTTTATTATAGTATAAGCCCTAAGTACTAATTATATTTTATGACGGTTTTGATATTTGAATGATATGGTGATAAGAATTTGATAAGATACCCTGGATTTGTTATTGAACATGCATTGTGTATTTTTTATATACATAGATGTGCATAAAGGCATGCTTATACATTTGTGCAAAAGCGTGATATTTGTAAATGTATTTTGTATGATATAGAGAAGCACATTGGACGTCAGTCAGACATTACCAGACCATCTAGGAAATAACATATCGGAGTGTCCTATGAGTCAACCTAAATGATTTTCCTAGGATTGATTTGATTTATTTTACTTATAATTATTATTTGTTTGTGATTTGTTTATAAATTCCAGACTTAAGATCCGAGGAGTTTAATATTTGGGAATGTATTGGAAGTGTTCTGATTGCTTTGACAATTCTGAATGATATTTGAATGCTCAACGAAAGTTGAATGCCGGAATTAGGTCCGATGATTATAAGATTTTGATTATGCGACACATGTGACTGTTATGCAGGTCATATTCTGTATTCGATGAAATGCATGCTCAGATAAAGGCGTTGTGATCGGAGTAGCCAGTATAAAAGCGCTTACACGTAGAGTTTTGCTTTATGATTTTCTATTTTGCACGTAGAGCTTTGCCCCGTGATTTCTGTTCTGACTGAACCCAATAGGCTAGTATTTATGTATGTGTGTAAAAGGTACTCGGTCACAACAATAATAACGAATCTAAAGTTTCATATGCATTTGTATTTGTAAATATCCGTTCTGAATTCACAATGATAACATGATATGCCATAATAATGTGAGTATTTAGATTATTCATGATTTGAATGAATACATGGGAAATATGTGATTTTGGGTATTTGACCTGGTGTAATCATCAATGATGGTTCACTCATTGAGTTCGCAAAACTCATAAAAATTGCAACGTGGCTTTTCAGGTTCCAAGGAATTATTCAGTTAGGCTAAGTGGAGTATTAGATATGGATTAAGGGTCGGGATCAGTTTGCACCTACATATCTCTTCAATGATTTTTTTTTGAAATTATGTTCCACAAGAATTGTACAAAGTGTATGTGAATGATTTGGTAATGAAATGACATTATGATTGCAAGTGTTTTGTATCTGAAATGAGCCCAAGTGGTTGTTGAATGGCAATGTTTAAAAATTAAGCTGGCCTGATTTGATTAATGATTTCCGCATACGTGTACATTATTTTAAAGAAATAGAAATTTGTCATGAATTTTGACTGAATGATTGTGCCAGCATGCCACCCTTGTGGGGTATATATTTGGATATCACCAGGGACGTTGAGTACGTGTCATGCAAGAGTGGGTTGTTACACATACTATCTATAATGATGTGTTTTATCAGGAGCACAATGATTAAATGTAGATGCAAAGTTAGCAGATAAATACAACAAAACAAAACAATCAAAATATTTGGTGCAAAAGCACTGGGAAGAGGTGAATAGTCACTCAAAAAAGAAAATCAAAGCAGGTGCGTTGTAAAGGAGAATGGTTTGTAAAGCACTAGTGAAGCTTTAGGATCATGAAAAGGACTGGGTAGCTAGGAGGCCAAGGATAGAGTTCGACGCAGATAATATGGCTAAGTGTTTAAGTTCCAAGTTTTCAGTTGAATTATTTCACAAAAACTTCCTTTAAGACAAGTCTTGAACACTTTTTTTTTTGGAAAATAAATAATGGATTAACTTTAGACAAAGCTACAAATCACAGTTTTCAACTTAAATCTATACTAACAAGAATATTAGTAGAAAGAATACTAAATAGAGGTACATCTTAAAATAGGTAAGAGATGCCATCTACTCTTCATATCTTACGAGAGTATGTTCCCAAGATTTTTGGCAATTAAGATGGATTGAATCCAATTTATGAGCCTATCAACCAGTTGATATTTCCCCTCTGCTTGATTAGCAAACATTTGATAGTTTCGCTCTCTCCAAAGGAAGTATATAGTAGAAGTGAATGCCGACTTATAAAGGATTGCATTTGGCTTGCCCTTCTTTGAGTTATTTATGGCTCAATTAAGAGATTGCTCCGAAGTATAGGAATATCCATTTCTATCTTCTAAGGCCATTTTATAAAGAGTTCAAGTATGGTCCTCAGAACTATACCATTGGCTTTTAGTCCTTAGCCTGTTTTTAATCGCAAGCTAAGAAATAAAAGTTGCCTTTGGTTGAAAGTTGTTTTGCCATAACAGAGAGGACCAAGATACCACCTGTAAGCCTATTATTAGCAACTGATAACAAGATTTGTTTAAGAATTTACCTCTTGGATCAAGAGTCCAGATTATTGAATCTGTTAATAACTCATTGTCCAATTGGGGGAAGAATTGGGCCAATAAATCAAATCCTTTAAAATCCCCTCACGCAAGTCCCATTACAAATCAATGAGGAAACTTTAAGATGAAGCACAAAACGATTTCTCAAGAGGAGTATATATGTATTTTAGATGAGGGGGCTCACCCGTCCAGTTATCATACCAAAGTCATATTTTACTTATACACAAATGTAAGTTCTTTAGAAATCACACATAAAAACATCCATTTTGTATGATTCCAAAGTGTGTGCTACATAGGCTAAAGTTAGAATATGAGCTCTCCCATTTTTCTATTAACTTAGAGCCTTTCACTATTTGGCTACCTATAATGTTCTATCTGATTCGTGGATTATTCCAAAATTGAAATTCCAATATATTGTCAGCAAGTTGGTTTTGAAGCAATTTTTTATTATGAGGAAAGTAAAGGTATAAAATTTTAAAGTACTAAATAAAGGGGTGTGAAGGCTGGAAAAGGTTGTTAACTTTTACAAAATTTCATCTTATTAATATATTTCTACATAAGAACTTTCAACTTAAGAGATTTTTGTGATTTAACTAAAATTATTAAAATCAAATTGAGCCAAACATATGAAATTAGGTTTGTGTCATTCATACTTAAAAATAATTGAGAAAATAAATAAAATCTTCATGTAATAACTAATATAATAATTTAACCAAATAACATAACACCAAACACAAATCTATCATAAAAGAAAAACAGCGAGATTAAAATGAAGTTTAGAACCGTAAAAACTCACTGCAAGAGATGTGTTGAGAAACAACCAGAAAGAAAAAGAAAAAAGAGGTTCAGTTGAGAAGAAATGCAGAGAGAGAGAAATTATGTTGATGGAATACGAAAGAAAAATATAAATTTATTTCTGTGATTTTTATTTTTATTTTTATTTTTAATCTTTGGTTATATCTACACCCTATTTAAGAATAAAAATTCAAGATTACTTAAAATTCATTATAAATTTGTTAATCATCTTTAATAACCAAACAGTTAAAAATTAATGAATCAAAGTTGCATTCTCATTTTGACTTCTTCATTACTGTTACCAAATGTGAAGTAAAGGCATACTATAGTGTAGTTCACAACATTACCTCTAGTAACGAAGTGATTTTTCTTCTTCTATAAAAGGCCATTTGAGTTACCCTACACTTTGATTTACCTAATCTAGATTAGTTAGTAAACAAAAAAAGAAGTCGCAATCTCATCTTTTACATCCAATCAACTATGTATTATCATTACTAGATCTACTCACATTATTATTTTGTAAACAAATATTCCTAAAATGGATTATATGCTAATAAGTTATAACAAAATTACACTCCGAAAGTTCAAAATTTTCTTTACAAAATAAGTAAAACAAAGAGGCGTTTTTAATATCTATCAAATATTTGTCAAGCTTATTTTCCATATACAAAAACAAAAAATTTACAAATTCAAGCACTTTTTTCTATAAATAATTTAGATTTTGGATAAGAGGGCGTTTAACCTTACTTGGTTAAACTCTTCTGAACAAGTTGACGCCATTAATAGTTGGACAACTATTAATAAAATAGCTATTCCACTCAATCAAACATGCCATAAATTTTTCAAATTCTCTAACGAATAGTT
>JANIJH010000058.1:47058-76635 GCA_024520975.1 Erythroxylum areolatum
AACTTTATCACTGGGCTGCAAATGGTTGATGATATAAAAAGACCATTAAAGATTTATTGTGATAATCAAGCCGCTGTACTGTATTCAAATAACAGCCGAAGTTCGTCGAAATCAAAGCTTATTGACATCAAATATTTGGTTGTGAAAGAAAAGGTTTAGAATCTTCAAGTATCTGTAGAACATATTGGTACAAACTCCAATATCACTGACCCACTCACCAAAGGGTTGCCACCTTTAGTGTTTCATATACATGTGGCCAATATAGGTGTAGTAAGTCTGTCAGACATGTCACTTTAGTAGGAGCTAATCGTTTACTTCTATGTATGCTCTTTGACATATAAAATTTATGTTTTAGGGTTTAAGTTTCTAAGGTCTAAAGTTATCTTTCTATACATATTTGTTTATGAAATCTAATGAAAATATGAACATATGGAATTTGCTTTCTGTTGCGGTATTGCATAAGGCTAGAAAGTGTTTTGAAACTCTCTAAGTCACAAGTTCCCTGCTACGCATCCATACTTAATCTATGTCATTGATTCTGCTGGTCTTGTGACAATTGTTTGGTTTAGTCTCACAATTAGATGACAAAAGCCACTTTGATCCTACACTAGTAAAATTGATGGACCAGATTGTTTTGATATATTTCTGGAATAAGATAGCAAGTTTGCGCGCACAAAAGTTTTCTCTATGTACATTATCTGGAAACACACATAGCCTAAGTAGGAGATTGTTAGAATTTTATAGGTCACATGTATATGTGTACGTAGATTTCTATCTCGGATATATGCCTAATAAAATGTGATCTAATTTGGTAAATTAATTGGGCCTACAGAAATATGAATTAAGTAATAGTATGAGCTTGATGTGTAGAAACCCGTTACGAGTTATTATGGTTAATGAACCGTAAAGCTATACAGACTATAAAAAGGGTTGTGGTCCCCAAGTCAAAAACATTTCTTGACATTCCTTTCAAAAGATTTTGTCAGTTTTCTCTGTTCTATAAGAAGAATTCATTCAGTTTCAGGATCTTGGCTTAGATGAACATATATTCATCAAGTTTTGTTGTTTTGCTTCCAATGTGCAAAGGATCAAAGTTAGTGTTCTTATTTGCACAAATATATTATTATTTATTCAATCTGTGTGTGATTCTGGTTGATTGAGTGTTTAGAAATTTGATTATAATAATCATAAGGTTAAATTTCTAACATAATGAACTTATGTATTTTCTTAATAATTGAATTAAGATATAATACAAAATATTATAGGAGTCACTTAAATATTAAGATTAAAATTAAAGAGAAAAGGTTTTTGAAGTACTTTATAACTTACATTAAGTAGACGTAAAATACTATGATTAACAAAAGTTTTCTCTAAATATAATTATATGATGTAATTTCAATAAATTTATGGACAACAAACATAGTTTTCACTCAAAGTTACAGTTGTTTGTTCTTATCTAGTTTATCTATCTTTAGGTGATCCCATTTTTATTTCCATTCGATATTATCTGAGTCTGAGGTCTGAAGCCAAACACAGTTCCTTGCTCTTGCCGTCGTTGGGGGAAGTTGTTGAGTCCTAGTCAGGCATGTGTGGAGCGAGTTACATCACGTGCAAGCATTTCGACACGTACCTCGGTCGTAGCCTCCCGTGTCCGTGACGGACGAATCAAGATCTTCCACGCTACAAACCGATTTACAGCAAAACTGCGTACGGTTGTTCAAAAGCTTTCTGCCACAAGGTCAAGCTAGCGAGAGCCTTCCATGTTCCATCATCGTCATCCCACTCCTTTCGCGTTTGCTCTTCAACTCAAATCTCACCATCTCCCAAATTAAAATTTTGATTAGTTTTCTCTTAAATATTTCCATAAAATGCTGGACAGAGCCAACAGCAACTGATCTGAGGATCGAGAAAAACAGCGACAATGGCCAATTGGATCTCCTCCAAGCTCAAAGTCGCCGAGACCTTCTTTGAACAGGCATATTTTGTTTTCTGTGTCTTAAATTTTCTTTCTTTTTATTTTTCCTTCAAAAAAGATCCTGTTTTGAATTATGATGTGAAAATTATGGTGGTTAATCAGATCGATCAACAAGCGGCGGAATCGTTGAAGAAGAATGAGGCTTTGCGATCTGAAGACCAGAGATTCCATGTCCCACAGAAAACTGGAGCCAGCGTATCTCTAAAAGACCAGTTAAAGAAGAAGACAACAATCTACGAGACCGACGGCTACAACAACAGTGATACTGGATACTTGGGAAAATTGAAGATTGATCCTGGTATCAGCAATGTGGCTAATGGTATTTTTAATAATAGTAGTAGTAGAGTTAATAATGTTGAGAAGGAGGCTTCAAGTAGTCCGCAGCCTAAAGGTAAGCCAACTACGCTAAGTGATAGTGATTGGACTGAGCTGCTTAGCACCCCTAGTAATAACCCTTCGGCGATGTCTACTCGTAGTAACAGTAGTAGCAGCAGTAATGGGGCTTCTATGATTCGTGGTTTAAAGAATGGTGGGAGGATTGTGAGTTCTGGATCGAATTTGTCAATGCTAGATAGGAACAAGAAGAATAATAAACTACCTGATGGTAGGGTTAAGTCTAAGAAGAAGGCTGACATCACATCCGGGACTAAATTGAATGGGAAACCATTTGATGGAGATGAATCTAGATTATCTGCTAGGTCTTCCGGTGTTGAACTGCAGAGTAGTGGTAAGGTTTCTTATGGGAAAGGGTTGGAACGTAAGGATGTGGAGGCAGGCAGCACAATGGTTAAATTGAAAAGTAACGATGGAAATGGAGTGAATGGTGAATCTCAGGATGTCATTGAGTTGGACAGTTTGCGAGCAACAGGCCAAAATGATCAGTCCTCGGAATTTTTAGAGAAAGTATCTGATGGGAGGAAGGCAGTGGCTGATGTTTATCATCAGTTAACAAGTACAGTGAAAGGGAAACGTGGCACTAGTGTTGTACCTAGAAGTACAGTCTCTGATAATCCGAAACAAGCTTCCTTTTCAGCAAGCGATGAGGTTTCTGATTCAGGTAGTGATTCAGGTTCAACATCTGACTCTGAGAGTGAAGGAGAACGAGAGAGGAGGGAGAAGATTTTGGCTGAGAGAGCCGCTGCTAAAGCAGTGGAGGCCATCAAAGAGCGGGAGAATATGGTTGCCAGATTGGAAGGGGAGAAGCAAAGCTTGGAGAAGATACTTGAGGAAAGAGCTAAACAACAAGTACAAGAGGTGAAGTTATAAATAAAGCTTTTACCTCTAGTGTGACATATGTTATTTTATTTTCGGCTGATTTATGGCTGCTGTACATTCATATTTCCCTGTTCTGAGAACTAGTGTCATTCACCAATTTAGATTACATGCCTTAATTTTAGGTCACGAATATCTTTCTTGAGGATTTAAATTCAGTATACAATCTATTCTCAGTGGCAGTCCTCACTTCTCAGGATTTAAAGTACTATCACAGGTGGAAACTGCAATTTTAGCTGTTCTTGATGTTTGAGGAGCATTATTCATGTTGTATTGGTTCTCCGATGATCTATTTTTCCAAACTTTCCTTGATTTGCTGACATTTTATGTGGTTAATATTGCCTGTCTCAGGCTTCACAGCTGCAGATGACCACGATGGAAACAATGGAAGCTGTTGAATTAGAAAAGCAGAAACATAATAACACCAGAATGGAGGCCCTTTCACGTTTGGCTAAAGTTGAGGTATACTGTCTTGTGAATGAGGATTCTTAAGATGTTCTTTTCACTGACCTACGGTCTATCGTTCAGGAATCAGGACTATAGCAGTTGCAAAACAGCTGACAAAGATGTTGAACCAGATAGTGTATAATCTTTGAATTTAGTTACTTATAAACACAGATGTGATTGCAGGCTGTGAATGCTGATCTTGCTAGATCTCTTGCTACTGCACAGAAGAATCTTGAATTAGAGGTATGGAGAAAGTGCATGTAAGGCTTGATTGATGTGCCTACTCATGTTCGTTGCATTGATTATGTTTGAGAGAGCATTGAAATGTACTTGAGATTTTTTTATGTAAAATAATTGAGTATACGAAACTGCTTCAGAAGGTTATAAAAGAACTTTCAGCTAGTTATATTCATCAATATTCTTCCCTCCCTAAAAGCACTAGTATACCTTATGTTCTAGAAGATACAGCTAAAGGTGCTGTTTGGTGTACATCCGAAAAGAACAGACACACAGAAGAAAATGAAAAGGACTATTAGATATTGAAGTCAACTTTTGCTTTATTCTGGGGTAATTTTGGGAGAGTTGGCGGAGTGGGAAAGAGAGGAGTGGGTGTGTAAGGGATTATTCTTTGATAAACATTGGTTGTGAGAACCACAGAATGTTGTTCCATAGTGCTTCAGATAAAAATAATAATAGTAATATTTCTAGCTGCTATGTTGAAATTAGATGAAACTGATTGGAGTTTGATTAGGCTATGTCTTTTATATCATCATCAACATACTAACCTGATTTTTTTTTCTGGGATAGAAAATATACTGTTATCACTTGGGCGTTGATATTTTTGAGCTGTCCTTACTCTGACAAACTTGCTTGCTTGCTTGCAAGTTTACTAACTGTTTCATCTTTACTGACCAGATGAATCAAGTTGCTGAACTACGACAACAGCTTGAATTAAAAGAAGTGGCCCTTGAAGGTGTGCTATATTGGATTTTACTTTTTAAACTAATGTAGAGACAATCTTTTCTTCTTCTTCTTCTTCTTCTTCTTTTTTTTTTTTTCTATCTATAGCATACTATTGTGCAAGCATTTCCAGGTAGAATTGATTGTGCTATATATTTTTAGTTGCAGTAGTACTAGAGCAACCAATTGAACTGATATGTGAGATGAAACTTGAGAATACAAGAAACAAGAATCAAATTTCCAAAGTTGAACAGAGGTGATTTTAACAATTATAGGAGTTGGTCCTCTTTTGGAAATTTTATATTTTCTTTTGCACCTTTTGTTTCAATGAAGGAGGTTTTCTTATTAATTGGTCAAATTTTTTGCATGTCAAGCTTGGTTTCTTATGCTATGCTTTTGTAAAATGGATGATATATAGAGGGAAGGGGAGATGTGTCTAGTGAAATACATTTACCTTATCGAGTTTCAAACTTATATAGTCACTGTGGTCTACTTTTATCTTTTGCAATCATGAATCTGAAGAGAAGAATTTGTAAAAGAACCTAAATATTTATCATTTATTCCTAATATTTAATGAGTGCAACTTATGCAATCTACCTAAGTAAATTCCAATTATAAATGAATTTTAGCATTCATTGAATCGGTTTATTATACTAACTTCAGATGATAGATGAGAGGGTATTATATCTTTTGTTTTGTTCTAAATTTGTTTGTGCATTACCTAAGCTCTTGTCATTGTAGAACTAAGGAGGAGAATCTCGAAGACACATTTTTCTGGAACTTACCTGAATCAAGTGGGTAAAATTTTGCAGTTATGATCTCTGTCTATTAGCTGGGATCTAGAGGGCATTGCAGTGCTTTCATGGTGCTGCATAAAACTTGGCCGGTTTTTTACTTTTTTTTTCCTGAAAACTTTTAGTTGGCGGCTTCCAAAGGAGCTGAACTTGAACGTGAAGCACTTGAAGCAGAGTATTCTTGCCTAATGGATAAAATTACAAAATTGGAGGATCAGGTTAAGCTCAAATGGTTTGACGCTACATTCCTCAATTTAAAGTTGCTCCATATGTGTGCATCATTGATATGACACCCTAGTCTTCTTTTAATGCTTGCGGACAGCATTATGCTATGTTTTATAACTCAATTTCCTAGAACTAGAGCTTTTGTTTAGATTTTAGTTTGTTTTTTCACTTTTAAGTTCTTGCTGAGAGTTAATGCAGATATATAAAATAACGCAGTTTAACTTGCAATCCCTATTATGAATAGTTCAACTTGTTAACACCTTTATTTTCTGCGGACAAAGCTAATGTATGAGCTTTAGGAGAGGCTTTGCTATCCCAATGCAAAGATCATTTTTGTTAGTGTCAAGCCAAGCGCAACATTAAGGAAATTGTTCTTCACTAGTGGCAGTAGATGATTGTGGAAGCCAAGATTGACAAATACGTAGTGGTTCATGCTGCTAGTTGTTATATCTAGAGCGGATCATTCTATTTATGTTTGTTTCCTTCATTTGGTCACTTAAATTTACAAATTTATTCTGTTGTATTGTACTCCAGGCAAAGAAGCTGGAAGTGAATATTGAAATGACAAGAAAGGAGATGGAGGATCCAACAGAAGTAGAAATTGAACTCAAGAGAAGGCTAAATCAGTTGACTGATCATCTAATTCAGAAACAGGCCCAGGTTTTTATGTTAAACATTCTTCTTAGTAACGTCTACCTTTAAGGGTTGGCATCTAGTACCTTAGTAGTGTTGGCTTTGAAGATTCAGTTAACAGCTAGTCCCTTTCCTGTCCCCAAGAGAGGAGATTGTGAATTTCATTTAGATATTTTTCAAGAATGCAATCACACGAGCATGCAAGCTTCAGTGTTTGCGCACTGAGAAAATGAAGCGGGAAGATGAAATTTGATACTGGTTGATATATGATATATTTGCAACTACAGTGAACAAGAAGGATTGGTCACTGCAATTTATTCCATGAATTTATCTTGCCACATCTTTGGGATTCATATTCTATTCAGACCATACTATGAGGAACTATCTTCATTTTCTTGTAATAATTCATATACCTTATTGTGTTCAAAGATTTCAAAAGCTGCGCACTTGATTGCTTTTCATGTTAATGTCCAGAAAAACAGTGTTTCACTTCTTGTTGATTACAAAACTTCAACCTTTATATTAAAGGATCAACAAGGGTTTGAGACTAATGATTAATTACAATTCATTTTGTTGCAGAGCTATGATTGAGATTTATGTTAGTGTGGTTTACTTATTCACAATTGTTCTGCTATATATATGTTCACAAAACAATTGCAAGCTTATAAGATACTAACAGCTTAAATCTGCATATTTAACCAGGTTGAGGCTCTCTCCTCAGAGAAGGCAACTCTTCTCTTTAGAATTGAGGTATACTCTTACCGAAGTATCAATATTATTACCATTGGCGACAAAAGATGGCCAATTGATTTTTGTCATTGCATTTCTTTTCATGACGGTTTTGCAGGCAGTTTCAAGGTTGCTGGAAGAAAATAAGTCAATGATGAGCTCGAAAGATATAGAATCAGGAACAAGGGACTTGTCTGAATCAAAGTTGAGGCCATTATTTGAAGAAAAAATACGCACAGGAAAGAAACAGCTGGGATCTTTGCTTCTGCAGTTAGATGCAATATTTTTGGCCGGGGCAGTGTTTTTAAGGAGAAATCCTGCTGCAAAATTATGGTCTTTGGTTT
The DNA here is from genome assembly GCA_024520975.1 of Erythroxylum areolatum. Lineage (NCBI taxonomy): Eukaryota > Viridiplantae > Streptophyta > Magnoliopsida > Malpighiales > Erythroxylaceae > Erythroxylum > Erythroxylum areolatum. Next base: position 54,438 of record JANIJH010000058.1, read on the forward strand.
ATCTTGTATGCCTTCACTTTTGGGTCATTTATATTCTTACGTCACGTTCACAAGCATCGAGTGAGTTTAAATCTGGTGCTGTGGTTTCCTTGGAGAACATCAATAACACTGCAGGCTTGTAATTCGTTTTTTTTTTTTTTTTTGGCGTCTCGTCTTCCTTAATTTGACACATCTCCAAGGTCTCCTAGTCAACAGTAGTAAATTGTAACTATCTTCTTATGCAGAAAAGTTGTACGTAAATGCAAATTTTTCTTTCCCCCAATCAAAATCTCTCGCTATTTTGTCTGTACTTCATGTGGAAGACGCCTCATTGCCAGATTAAAGGTACCATCTGATTGCCGGATTAAATAAGGATGCCATTACTTGAACATAAGACCACTACTTTATTTCATCAATTGAAAAGATAAACGGTACAATTGTGATAAAACTTAAATCTCATCTTATTCACGGCAGAAGCATAAACAAAGATCAGAAGCAATCAGGACAGTTTTGTCACAACTTGTGCAGAGTGAACTATCAACTCCAAAGTCTCAAGTTATAATTCTTCAGTCGGTCCCGGACTTCTTACCAGCTCGTCTATACCTTGCACAAAATGGATGTCTGTTTTAGAACTAAGCCATACAAAAGGCAGAATCTACTAGTGAAAATTAAATCCAAAATTTACGGAATCTAGTTTGCCTGTCCTATTTAGATCGAAGCCACAAAAAAAAGGGAGAATCTGGTAATAAAAATAAGCAAATATGGTAATAAAGTGAACTCCAAAATTGAGGACAAGACCAATGATGCATGAAATACCTCAAGAGTTCAAAACCTAAGCAATCAACTTTCAGGTAGCTCAAGTAGGCTGTGCACATGACACAGCAATCATTAGAAAGCATAAAACTTGTGCATAAGATGCTGAACACAAAGCAACCTTAACAATTTTGAGATGATTCATCAATTTTGGTGGCAATTTTATTCAAGCTTAAAAGGAATTTTCAAGCATTTCCTGTAAATTGGATGGCAGAAATAGTTTTCAGAAAGCGACCAAGCTGCTAATAGCAGGCCTAACAAAGAGCCGATTATACAAAAGAAATAACAACAATATTTAGTAAAAATTTCATTAACATGAGATCTGGGGAGGTCTGATAATACACAGTTTTATTCTTAACTAATAGAGAAGCTATTTTCAAATGACTCATATAAAGAGAGGGAAAAAATAAATAAAAATAATAAATAAAATCAAATTATAAATAATAATAATATTGATAATGAGGAAATTAATAATAATAATAATTATTTAAAGAAAGCTAGGTAAAGGTTTAGGTTAAATCTCTAACAGGAAGTTACTACCTGCTCATAAGTATGGGCTAACTACAAGAGAAAAGAGTTAAAAGATTTACAAAAACTAGAATGATCTCTTTATGAGGGATCTTTTATCTGAATACTAATATGCAAAGTTTTCTATTGCGAGTCATGGCCTCGGTAAGTTCTAACATTGTCATATCATTTTTTATCACTTCCTCCCAATTCTTTTTAGGCCTCCCTTTTTTCCTCTTACAGTTTTTAAGTACGATCTTCGCCCATCTTCTCACTGGATTGTCTAGGTGTCCCTCCTTTTAACATGTCCAAATTACCTAAACCTTGTCTCTCTTGATTTCTCAATAATAGTAGCTATCCTTAATTTGTCTCTTACCATTACATTTCTGACCCTATCTCTTTTATTAAGGTTGCACATTCAATATAGCATCCTCATCTTCGTCATCATTAGCTTAAGACTATGTACTTGTTTGATGGGTCAACACTCCGCCTCATAAAGCGGGCCTAATCGTGATAAAATTTATCTTTAAGCTTAAGTGGCATCTTCTTATCACACAAAACTCCTAATGTACCTTTTCATTTAAGTCATCCTAATTTGATTCAGTAAACTATGTTTTCATCAATCTCTCCATTGCTAGAAAGCATCTGCATCATCAGACAAAAGAAGCACACACCTATGTCCAATCCCATTTGGATACTAGTTACCTTCTCTTGACCAATTTGGATCCATATCTAAAGCTTTGATTGTCACTAAGTTGCATAAATCATATTCAAAATATTTGGGCTATTTTTATCAGAAGTCCCAAATTTTTCGAAGAAAAACTCTACCAATGAATATGAACATTCTGAATAAAGTAGGAGGATAAGGCAAAAGAACGAAACCAAGAATGGAAGGGCCAAAGTAGGAAAAACCAAAGATGAGCGCTACATGCACACACATCTAAATAGCAATGTGCTTTTCTGTCAAAAAGAAGGCGGGGAATGAAAAGCAGCAGACAAGCAAAACATAGCAATAACTCTAAATCCTGCCTTCACAAAAAGCAATTCCACCTCAAGCTGGATGAGTTAATGTAATAAGTCCATTATATACCAATTATTATGAGAAATGCACAATGGATCAATTTGGGTTTGCATACATAATTAAAGCACCGTTGTCCAATCTCACCATGTTGACTCTTCTCTGGGAAGATTACGATTGTACATAGGAAACTCGAAGAGAAATATTGTTTTGAACCATGAAGGTAAGTTCCCATAAATTGATGGGGGCAGTGGAATAAGAGGGCTGAAAAACAGCAAGTTGGTTTATCGTTAAGATTCCTCTGGAAAAGAAAAGAGTGAAAACAAAGAAGAAAATGAGTTTAACCTTGTTGTTCTTTTATACGCCCTGTATGCAGCCACAATCCCAAATTTTTTGTCAGCAGATTCCTGCTCCAGTATGTTGCATATACTGAATTTCTTAACCAAATTATGGTGTAAAGATATAATATTAAGAAAGGAGAAGCAAACCTCAAGTAAAGGTATCCCACTGAGGAAAAGAAGCAAGAGTGTTAGGAAGATAGGGCCAATTATTACAAGCCACTCAGCACCTTCAAGCACAGTAGCGGAAGCCACGAAAATTCCCCACCAAAGGAAAATCTGAGAAGCAACATTTTTAGTCCTTCGAGAAGAGAACACCAAGGAAAGTCATGTTGAATTTGAGAGTATATGGACTATTTAGTAGAATATTCCAGCAGAACTCCAATACTAAAAGGAAAACTTCAACTTGCTACTTCCTCATTTTTGATAAATCAATGAGCATTTACTGTATTTAAGGTTTCATTCCTTAGATGAACTTCTACTATGTAGCCAGCCAGTGCACTTATCCTCTCCTTTAAAATCCAAACTAACTTGGAAACTACAGAAATCTTAATTTTTATGAATAAATCTTCAAAATTGGTGATATGGGTGAGTTTCCCCACCATAATCATTGCAGTTGTGATTTAGATACCAACTAGCCAGTAGGAGAAAAGAGGTTTCATCCTTTGTTAACAAGGATGCTGTAAGGTCCTGTGGAGTAAATAAATCTACTTTGAAAGGAGAAAATAGTGAAGTGATATTTTGGTTTGGTAATACTATTCCATAAAAGAAAGTAGAAACCTCAAAGTTATTTTAGTAACAACAACACTTGATTTTAAGATGCATTAACAGGAAAAGTTGTGCAACATTCGCTCCACAATAATAGTACATAAGCCTAGACGGCATACCTCGCCAAAATAGTTTGGATGCCGGGTGTATTTCCACATTCCAACATTGCACCATTTTCCCCTGTTTTCAGGGGAGTTCTTAAATGCCAGTTTCTGCTGATCAGCTGTTGCTTCAATTGAAAAACCTATGGACCACATTATCCAACCAATGATATCCTCAGCCGTGAGACGAGGCTTTCTATTGCTAGCATTGACCACTGTTACAGGTAAGCTCACAGTCCAGACCCAGATAGCCTGAAGGGAAGTTTAAGCACATGAGATTTCTGATAAAGGACGCCCATCCTCGGCTATAGATGACACAGTGGGGCAGCCTACTAATACAATACGGGTCTATAGCAGAAGGAAGAATAAAACCACAATAGGGAATAACTAACTCCGGCAGATGCGGAGATGCATAACAAACTATAACAAACTATAAATATAGAATATGGGGTAGGAAAAAGGGATCTGGTAGTATTGAAGTAATTGTCGGCTTTTAGCTGGGAGGAAGCAATTCCTTAGAGCTGGTCTATTCGATTGTTTTTCTTTCAGCTGTATAATCTATCAGATACTCTATTGAGACTTCCATTTTTCGTATATCAATAAAAATTTCACCTCTTTATTACCGGAATTGTGTTGTCCATCCTTCTTAATACTCCTAACTCTACCAATTTCATAAGTTAACATCAAACTACAACTGCATCAAGTATTGAGATGTTGAGATGGATGTATTCCTAAAACCAAAAAAGGATATGTTCAAAAACCTGAAATGTCCAGAAGACTGCTAGTTTCCCCAAATTGTTACGCATTTCATCAAAACGTCTGTCCTCTCCCCATTGAATTATTCTGTATAGAACATTTCAGAACCAGAATTCGAGAACAAAATCCAGAGTCAATTAGTAGCAATTTTACCATAAGTATAATTTCACATGAAAAAACATAGATGTCTACCTTCAAGCAGAAGCATATTTTCTTAACAATGGTTGAATCGAGGAGACGCAGGACCATCTAATATGTCATTCTATCAAAGTATGAAAGTTTTAGCTTGAATTGGTTGTTCAGAGTTGATGTCTTACGATAGTTTGATGGATCATTACCCCATTGATCCGAGTTTGAAAGCCTTGAATAATTGAAGAAAAGAAAAAACTGGTGTTGTACAATTGTGTAGAAGTAAATCTTGCGAGCCAAACCTACTTCCCACTCATCCAGCATACTTCAAAACTCAGATTTCTTTTAGAATAATGTTTTTTATGAAAATTATTCTTTTGGAATATTGTTATGAAAGCCTGAAGGTTAAAAAATCTAAAAATTAGAGTTTACTGACAGAAGCATAGCATACAGGCCAAGAACAATGCCTTGTCAATAGTACCTCATCAATAGGAACAATCCCAGACGAAAACCCCATACTATGACAAGCAAACTTAAGACTACCTGCAGTTAGAGGAGGAATATCAAATGAGGAAACCATTCGCACTGTATAAGAGGTGAAAACTAAATGAGACTCAATATAATTCACACAATTCAACAAATACAACACTATGATTATGAATGATAAAATGAAGTTCATGGTAAAAAAATGTTTCAGCAACTGTAACATTAATGGCTGCTTCCGTCTTTAATCGTTGCTCAGAGGCAATGGAGAGAACTTCATGAAGGTATAGAGCAATTCTTCTCCACTTTGTAAGAAATTGCTTGTTCCATTACAATATTCATTTAAATAAGTCCAAGAAAGTTGAAAAAAATGTAGACCTAATAGATTACTTTTCTTTGATAGAAAATAAGACAATTGCTATAGAACATACAAGAGATGTTTACAAACACCAATCGTCTAACTAAAAGAAAACAAGAAAGAAATTTAATGTGCAGAATGGATTAAAAGAATGTGAGAAGCTTTGCAGGTAGCTCTCCTCAAGCAATTCCGACTTCACAGAATTCAGAAACGATTCATCGTACAACTACTAATATATGATCTCTACTTTCCATAAGTCTAGATAAATTGACACTGGAATGTTAAACCAATTGTGAACTTGCAAGAAGAGACATTCACCTGTCTGAAATGCCATGACCCTTTTACAACCAGAGTCAACACAGCAAGTACGATGAAATTCGTGCTTCCTGATATTAGGGGAAAAAAAAAAAACAGAAGTTTCATATCTTCTGATCCAGCCATTTCTTAACAAACCTGTTTTCCTCTTAACTAGAACCAAAAGAACATGGAAAAGAACGAAATTTAAAGCCAATCCATCAACACAATTGACAGGAAAACATAGGAAATACGAATCTAGAAAAGAATAACCAAACCAGAAAAACTAATGGAAGCGAATTACCAGCAAAGTCAGTGACTTTATCAAACTTGAGAAGAGCAGTGATTATAAAGAACATAAACTGATAACCAACCTGCAGCAGCAACAACGACATCAACAACTACAAAGAAGACCAACCCATGCAATAAACTTCAAGCCTCAGCAGAAAGACAAAGGAAAAGGCAGACTTACAGTGACAAAGGCAGTGAGAGCGAGAAAATGAGAGTCTATAACGGTTCCCATTTGGATGGGTAGAAGACAGCAAATACTCCTGTTTACGTTTAGCTTTTTTGTCTAAGATAATTACATAGGAATAACGACAATTTCGGTGACAAAAAAGGAGTTGGTTTTTGCCAGCTGCTCAACTGTATATGTATCAGCGACTCTGTGCATTCTTCTTCTTTCAATAATAGCAGAGTCCTATCTGTTTCTGTGGCTGAGACATGTCCAGCGTTCGTGTTTGTGAAAGTAACGAACTTTTCTTCGTTTTAGACCAATTGGGCATTGACTTCTTTTAATTTCGAAGGCCTCTGTTATGCTATTGCTAATGATTAAGAATTACGAAATAGGCTTTAAGCGTCAGAGGATTTAGATGCTTAGGAATGGAAAGTGAGAAGGAAAAGATTAGGCAGATTAATGTTCGGATGACTATTTTCTTAACTTTTGCTTATGGGTAAAAAGGAATCCAAGTTCAGTCAAGGTGGTACAATTAGTGCGAAATTGATTCCAAGTGTTAGATCACTAATGTTGTGGTTTCACCTTTAAAATCTTCCATAAGTATTGGATTTGGAGAGCCTATTTTTTGAAGTTTCTCAATTTCGTTCTATAGGGATTCAAATTTACAAAAATAAGTGATACATATGAGCCTAATGGTTGAATTTTCTAACTCAGAACCTCTGAATTTTCTTTTACATGGGGAAGCATGACTGTTGCAACTTCAAGCTGGTAAATTTTAGACTGTTGCAACTTCAACAATGTACTAGGAGTGGCAGAGGGTGGAATTTGCACACCAGTACCCAGGTCTGCACCAGTATCTCCAAATCCCAAGCCAGGAGGAACTACAATTCTCCTTGTACCTCCTGAGTTAATTGATCTCAATGCATATTCTATCCCTTCACATATTCCTTTGTTATAAGGCCAGACCCAATGGTTTCTTCTCTCTACCAAATGTGTCCACAAACATCTCTCCACTTGCTTGTGCTTGTCCCCTGAGATCAATCCCTGCCAAGTCTCCTGGTCTTGGAGATGCGCCTCCGCCAACTCTCAACTCATATTACCTGTTTCCAATCGTAGGGTTGAAGTTGGGTATGTTTCAACTTTCAATAGCTTAAGGTGTGAGTTTGAGGAGCATGTACCATGTACCTTATGCCATTAGGCAATACTATCTCTTCCTGATTCTCAACGCTTCTGCAGTTGTGTAAGTCTATATCAGTAACTGGATTAACAATTTAGAAGAACTACGGCTTTACATTCTTTATAGTCTCGTGCATAAGTTCATGTAGCTTAAGAGTTAATCGTGGGCAAGTTTAGATTTTAACATGCTCAGTAACATGCATGTTCCTCAAACCGGACATAATTACAACCATCTTCCACACTTGCAATCTTATACTGGACTGGAAGCCACGCGCACGCCTTCAGGGAAAGCAATTATTACCAATGGAGCTCGAGTTTCAGCTAATAGATTCCACAATTATTACACCAAATACAAGAAAAGCAGCCCATGCAGGGCCAGCACCGAGCCCGAAGTGCCTTGTTAAGTTGGAGGCAATCCAGTCAGTGGTCTCTACATTGATGCTAGAAGTTGTTGGCCTTTGTTGTTGGAAGTGATCGGTTATTGTCTAGTCGGACCAGAAAAGGTGAAGATGAAAAGAAAGTAGCCATTTTCAGGCTACCAAGATACTACCTTGTATAGGATAAGATGGAGGATTTAGCATTTGGTCCCTCCTTATCCTTTTTTGCTTGGAAATGAACCTGAACTAGAACAACAATTCTTTGTTCAAGCTAATATAGATACTGCATAATTCCATCATTATGTCAAGGATATGTATTGCGCGCAATTGCAGCTACACATTACATTGCTGTAATAGGATATTGGCACCAACAACCTGATAGCCTACGATTCATGTTTATGGCATTAGAGGTAAGAGTGCCATCTGGTTCGTTCAAGTTAAATCCTGAAAGAGAGAGGAATATGCGTAATACTGTTACCAATGAAAGGGAGCTTCACGGAATCCTCTCAGCAAATTAGCAAACATCAATTAAATATTTACTTAATTTTCTCTTCAGCAAAACTGGATTGGACTTGATCAACAATTTCAACGATAAAGATAAAGTGCTGAATATAAATTTCTTTATAGGGGGCAAAATGATTTTCATCTTCTTCAGTTGAGTAATTTAATGGCATCCAAAAACTCAACACATTGATTACAACTTGAAATGAAATATTTTAACAAAAAAAACAAATTTTTACAACCCTCATGAGATTTGCTGCACAAGAATATAACCCAAAAAAAAACAAAAACAAAAAAGAATCACAATAGTCTCAATATGTTGGTGAGCCATTTATCCTTAACCAACCTCATTTACTATTGTCTCCATGATCTGGCAATCCAGTGAACTGCATCCGTAAGTTCCTATATTTAGCATGCCTATTCTTCTACTTCTTGTGATCGCTGACCCCTCTCTTGCAAACTTCTTCTAGCCACTTGTGGACCAACAATGGGTTTCTGCAATGGTTTTAAAGCTGCCATGATTTCCCCAAATGTTGGTCTCAATTTTGGATCCCTATAATTGGAAACATCAGTCATTAATCCAGCGTCAATTTACCTCTGACTAAACAAATACATACTCTTCAACAAAGTACAAATATATCATATCAGCAGCAGTAAAGAAACATACAACCACAGGCAGTTTGTATAATACATATCAAAATTCCATTGCTGGAACATGTTTTACAGCCTTTAGCACGTAACTAGTACTGGTGCCCTTTGTTTTGTGGATATTTATCATTTTCGATCAAAAATGAATTTGGTAAATTCTTTGGGAGTTACAGAAGACAAATTAAAGAACATACAACCTACCAACCATTATAGTGGCACAAGTTGTTATACAATGCAAACCTATGCAGCCCATCATCAAGGTTAAAACAGAAAAAACTCAGTGACAAAATAAATCCAACAAATTGAACTACAGCACAAATATATTTTGGTTAAATGACTGCACATAAGCATGTTAAGCTCAAATGCAGAAAGTCTCGGAAACCAAAATGAAAAGGGAAACAAGTTGTATGATACAGAGATGAGTAAAAAGATTTGACAAAAACTGAAAATGAGAAAAGAAGTCACTTCTTCATAAATGGGAATTCACGCCTTTCGGCTTAGTGGAACTGAGATTCCCATCATTAGATTTTGGAAAGGTTCAACTGCAATGGAAATAATTATTAAAAGAAGCAAGAGTTTTTCCTTGGAGGTTAGTCCAGATTGTCGGAATCTCAAAAACAAAATCTGTTATCTTGAGAATAGTTCGCACAAAAAGCAACCAAAACACTCACGTTTGCCAGCAATTCCTAATAATATCGGCAATTGCAGGATCCATATCATCCGGAATATCAAGACGACGATGTTGAAATCCAACAGCACCAACAACTTGCATTGGATTCATTCCTTCCCACGGCTGTTGCAATGTAGTGAGCTCCCAGAGTATAACCCCAAAACTATATACATCACACCTGCAAAATGATCATTCATTTACACAACTTTGACAGAAAACTATAAACTAATCTCAACCAAATGCACCATTTTTGTTGGATAAAAGTGCATACTTCTCATTTGAAGGTTCATTTCGTAGCACTTCTGGAGCCATCCATTCAGCCTTAAAACCAATAAAACCAAAACTTAATTTAGTGCTTGGGACTCTTGTCTATAACCAAGCAAGCATACAGGATGAGACCTTAAGAGATTTAGGTTTTGTCATGTCGGGGGAAACTAAAACAAATAGCTTCTCTACAAATTTAAAGGTCACTGCTTGGCATGAAATTTACTATATTATTACAGCTAAAATAACAGACCAAATAAAAAAGAAGCTGAACTCTGTAAAGCATATCCGATACTGAAACATGCAAAGAATAAAGCTCAAACATAAGCAATCCAACAGGAAGACTGCAAATAGATAAATATGATCAGCCTTCTATAAGCTTATACTAAAAAATCATGAAGAATTTTGCTTGTCCTAACAGGAGACAATTGTGCATCAGTAGAAAGATCTCATTGGTGCCATCTGTTACATGTTAGAGCGTGCTATAAATTATTTGAGCTTGCAAATGCATCAGGAATATATCAAGCATGAATGTATAAACATGTAAACAGAACAACGTACAATGGTTAAATGGGAAAAAAAAAGAGTTAAAGAGTGCTTTTATTGAAGTATCAACACTGTCAAGAAACAACTCAAGCCACGTAGAAAATGTTATGTATCAAGAAACAATCAACTAAGACTAAAGGTTATGTATCTCATGATTTCTTTATTACAAACAGATTAGTATTCATGCAAGTCATTTTTCAAACAGGTTCCGTACTACATTGAGCAGTGCAAAGTTTTTCAATTCAATTATTTCATTAGTAGATTAAGTTCGGGAAGTGAAATAGCATCCGGAACATGTTATGCACATTTAATGGTGCTCAATTCCAAATTAAAACCAAATTGTGATACTAAAGAAATCAAAACCATGAATAAATAATAATCAAAAGATAAGATAGATAAAGAAATCAAAACCATGAATAAATAATAATCAATTCTGAAGAAACTAAGATAAGATAGATAAAGAAATCAAAACCATGAATAAATAATAATCAATTCAGAAGAAACTAAGGTAAGATAGAAGTGTGCTGTGCTTTTAAGAGTAGCTTACCGTCCCTGCAGTTGATCGTGAAGAGAGAAATGTGCTGTGCTTCATCCGTGATAACCCAAAATCACATACCTAAGATGACAAGAAAAAAATTCCATGTGATAGTGCATTAGTCTACACAGACTATGAGAATGTCAAGATGTGTTCAACGCTGCCGAAGTAAAGATAGATAAACAACCTTCACAACCCAGTTTCCATCAACTAGAAGATTTGGGGACTTCAAATCACGATGTACTATTGTCGGAGAGCATGTGTGCAAATAATTCATCCCCCGAGCCTGAAATTTCAGTCAAGTAGAGAACAGAATATCCAAATGAATACATAAAGTAAAGGTCTATATCAATTGACATTGAAGATGAGTAGATCAGGAGAAATTCATACAGCATGAAGGGCCATCCTCAAACGCCTCCGCTCATCTAATTGGTTATTAGGCCGATGAAGTAATCTGTACAAACTACCTCTGAAAATGCAAATGTCATGATATGATACTGCCATTACTGTAGTTAGAAACCATACTATTCCTCCTAAAAGAAGAAAATATGTCACAATTCTTTTGACTTTCAGAAAACACTGTGATAGCATCAGAAAGAACAAAGTAAAAGAGAGTCAGCATACCTAGGAAGAAATTCTGTCACAATCGAAAGATTTGGGGCGCGAGTTACTGCTCCCATGAAGAGAACCACATTGGGATGCCTTACTCTTTTCATGATTCGGACCTTGCAATTTAAATCAGAAGCAATTTAGCAAAAAGTTTTTGACTAGTTGAAGTTCACATTAATATGTGCCAAATTTATTTCAGATCATCAAACCATTGGAATCATTAGCAATTTGATGTCTGCCTAGCACATACAGGTTACCCAAGATCTCAAAAATACTAGTACTTGACCAAGGATTAGGGCAGTAGTGGCTTAGAACAAAGACTTTGTTTGGCTGAATTTGGAGCCAAAAACGATCAAATATATAAGTATATAAGTTGTAAACTTGTCATGTCTTAAATTACTAAAGCATTTCAACATAGCAGTAAGATGCCTAGACAGAACTGCTGAACCAAGTCAACAATAGGAGAAATATCTAGGGTGCCCCACTACACATATTTTAGAGATAAAAGAAATGAAAGGCCCTCGAGATTTGCACTATTTATGTTAATAAATCTCAGTAAGGACGAGGCAACTCCATCAAATAAATGTTACAGAAATATCCATCCAAGTTTTTCCGTTGAGAAACACTAAGATATTGCTATGATAGGCAAAGCGAGGAGAGAAAGCTATACCTCAGTTTTGAATTCTTCAAGTGAGTCACTCATGATGTCTTGGTCTAAGAACCTCTTAACTGCAACTTCCTAATTACAAAAAATATTTAGAGTTAATTACTTATATAATATATGAAGGTTATTTATTTGTCTCCTTCCATCTATTGACAGATTAAGAAGTTAAATCCATATGAATTTTTTCTGTCAGAAAATTGAATGCAGAATCAAAGGGTTCAAAAGGATGAGTACTACTATATAATATGTAAAATATACAAATCATACTGATCCATGACTATTCTTGTAAGATGGATATTTCATCCATTCCTAAGCCTCACCCAACAATTAAACTTCTAGGTTGAACAGTTTTCTTAACACGATATTTGAACCTCCATCAATGAAAGTTCTAGAGTACAAGCCACTTTACCTCTTCTATATGGATCTGTAATTTGTTCAAACTTCTTGTGGGGGCCTTTATATGAAAAATATTTATTTATTCATGAACAATTTAAGTTCTTGAGCTCAATGGTTTCTTAAAATTTCTAATCCTTGCATTTATGGCAGCTAGGGCAGCTTTAGCATTTTGAAGTTAAGGAACAGCATAGTGGCTGGTTGACAACCAGTCCCCTCAAGTCCATGTTAAATGGACGCAAGGGAGTCTTATTCAGAGTAAAGATCTCATTCTTCATGTACTATTGCTATATTAGAACTGCTGACATTTTGTTAGCGCAGACATGAACTGTTGACCAGCCAAAGCCAAACTTCAAGGTTATATAAGAATACTCACAGTTCCATGCCAGTCTCCACGATATACCTCCCCATAAGATCCTGCAAATGAAAGGGCATATTGAAACGCTAAGTTAGATATTGAATAAGGGTACCCTCTGCATTGAGATTTATAACTTGACATGAAGCAAAATTTATGAAATATGAAAAGGCCACTACCAAGTCCAATACGTTCACCCAGTGTAATTTCCTCCCACTGAATCTCAAACTCACCCACATCTTCCATTGCAACTTCAGATTTGGAGCTTTCATTACCCACAGAGCTATCAGATATTCTCTCGCCTTCAAAGTTTGCCCCAAAAGCATCACGCTCACGGCTGCCGCTACCTTGGCCACCGCTACCCCTGTCCCCACTACCATGGCCTCCACTACCCCTGTCCCCACTGCCACGTGGCTCATATTGACCACTATCTGCATCTCCATCGCTTCTCGCTCCCTGCTCATATTGTTTACTCACAGCTGCTGTCGTTGCCACTACAGCTGCAGCAGTAGCAGTAGCAGCAGCTGCCACTGGTAGTTCAAGATTCGTGTCACTGCTCGACTTTGCTGCAGCAACAACCATAGAAGATGCTACAACAGCTGCAGCAGCAGCTGCTGCTGCAGCTACAGGAACATTTCTAGCATATTGCACAGGAGTAACTTCAGGTTGCAATGATAAAGGTAATCCTGCAAACTCCCTTAATTCTAAGGGAGGCCCAAGACCAAGGACTTCCACAGGTTTAAGTTGCTCGGACTGGCTGGAAGAATGGATTATTTTGGAGGGCACTCTTTGAGGTGGCAGAGGAGGTAAACAACGAGCATGGCCAAGATCATCTTGATCTTTTATGAGATCTTGAGTTTCATTTATCTTAGGTTTGCAATCCATAACTTCAACTGGAGGTTTGGCCTCACTATTTGATAAAATCAACTCTTTTGGATAAACGTCCCTGAACAGGTTCGCTGGAGCAACAACCCCACTTTCTAGCAATACATCATGAAGTTTCTGTGCTAGTTGGGGATTATCTTTAGCAGCATCAAATACATACTGTGAGACATTTTTGGCTTTCATCCTATGCACAGCAGGGGAGTTAACACCTTCAGTCCAAGAAGGTGATCGTCCATGCGAGTAAGGATAACTTGGCCTGCCAGGAAGCTCCCTCAGCAAAGCCTTCTCTACACTGGAAGATTTTCTGAAATCATTGGACACCATCTTGGATTCTTCTTCATCTTTAGCTGGCCTTCTAAAACCTGTGTATCCATCAGATCGGTTTATACCAGCAGCAATTATCCTAGATCTTGATTTCTTTTCAGATGCATCTGAATGCTCCTCAGAGTAACTCCCTATTCCACTGCTAAAAGAAGTTATGTGAGAGGAGTCAACTTCTCTAGAAAAAGGACTAGCAGAGCAATAAGATTCCTCATACTCGATATGTGAACCAACTGCATCTGAAGGAATAAGAGTTCCAGGATCTGCCATTAGATCAACTATGTATTCCCTGAAATTCAGATTATCATAACTTAAACTGCATTCTGATATTCCAATGAAATATCATATGTCCAAGAGGCTATAAATGCTCTAAGAAAACTATAGTAACCAAAATATGTAGGCCCAACATAAGCAAACGTTTTTTAAGTAAATGTTTTTACCTATACAAGGCAATTTTCCAGTTCATTTTAAAACTACAGCTACAATTTAGGGTTACACACACGAAATCCTATGAGATTTGGTGTTCAAAAAAAAAAAAACCTTGTTAATTGAGCTCCGCATGTTCTTATGCTTTGACAATTAGTAAAATTGATCCATTTTCCAGTATTTTAATGTGATCTTAAATTATATTTCTAAGATGTCGTAATTCAAACAGCATGTTACTAGCCGTCAGTTTTGTTCAGCAAAACTAATGAGAAGAAAGTTTTAATTATAAATGAAATACTAAAAATCAGATTATTTTGTAACTGTTTAACTACCAGGACCTTCAAAGTTAAATTCATACCACAAAGAAGATTTTGAAGAAACACCAAATTATAGAGGATCTTGGTTTATTTCACTCTCAAACAAACAATAAGCTATAAGCATCATACTCATTAACATAATGATTAATTTTTGCAGTCAATGAAGTACACCCCAAATAAACCCAACATTTAGCCAAAATAAATGAATAATATATGTCATCATAATATCATGAATACCTTCCATCCCCAATTTTAACAAAGTTCATAGCCACATCATCAGCACCAGTGTATTGATGTCCTTTCACCAATCGGCATGGAATGCCCACAGTATCTGCCAAAACCTACATACATATGTCCATGTACAAGAGTCAAGAAAACTTCAGAACAGTCAATCCCTACAAAAGCCACATCAGAAAGCTCAGGATATAGCTTATGCTATTAGGACATTGGAATGCTGAAGATAATCTGGACAAGGCGAACAAGCTGTTTGAATTTCATGAGAGAAAAAAAGATATAGACAAGTTGAAAAAATGTTAATTATTGTTGTATATGTTGTGTCTATACCAACTTCTGATGAAAAACCAAATCTGTCTAGAAGGTAAGGACTGGTATTCCAACGTAAAAGGAAGAATAAACTTCCTGGGACCAGTGGACAGGTGGCTAAATAAAAGCCATTCTGTTATTTGGGAATATTCCTGGTTTGTTACAATTTCTGTTATATGTAGAGGGGGTGGGAAATGTAATGATTATCGTCGTTTTCTATAGCTAATTGCTTGTGGGTTTGTTTGGTTCTCCTAAACCATTCTAGGCTGTTCAAGGATATTCACCAACTTCCAAGGCCAGCAATAGCAATAATAGCAATCATCCATAAAGATTGATTTGAATAATTGCCCATGAAAATAAACAAACTTGCCAAGTATTAACATGGGAAGAAATTTATGACCATAATAAGTACAAATTGTAGATTTCCATTCAAGAAATAAAAGGAACATCTCGTATTTTATAGCTCTCTCTTAAACGATTGAGATTCAAGATGAAAATTTTGCAAATTTTTGTCTATGTTTCCTAAGGAAAAAAAAAGGTTAGCCTGCTTCACAAGCCATCAATCTAACATTAGGAAAAAAGTTCAGTGTTGTTTCATTTCTAGTGAAACTAGTTGCAACTTGATTAGTTAGCAATGGTATTACCACACATGAGTTTTTGAGGCTTTGAGATGTGTTGTGTATCACTAAGCCTAGGCCACTTACTCGAGTTAGAATCTCGAGAGGATTTTGTCAACATTAGAAGTAAGTAAAATGGGCTGTGATGCAGCCCTTTTCATTCAGTTTTCATTTAGCAAAGCCACCAACAAAATAACCAGGTTTATGCAATTAGAAGAGGAAAGGGAGTCATTACTGAGTGCAACAAAGTTCATGGTGAAATTTTTCTACAGCAGGAAATCTTGGCTTCATTTTTGTTAGAAAGTAGATTTATACCAGAATGGTCAATTGAACTATCACTTTCCCAAGAGAGTGTCTCGCTATTTTCCAATAAGTAATGACACTTGATTCAAGATAGAGTTATGGATGTGCAAAAACTGTAATCAAATTGGAATACCAATAAAACTAACTCATTTTCTAGTCCAGTAGTAAATAGATGATCACATTATCATGCACACAAAAATCACACCAGATATTGGTGCGATCTCTTATCCTTTTTTTCTCATGCTCCCTGCTCTGCATAACATGACAATAGCATATCTGAGGTACTGCAGAACCTGTCATTTTATAGACAAACAAATTGATAACTCTGATATCAAGAAGCCATTCAATTCAAAAGCTTAACCTCTTGATCACAAATGGCTCTGATATCATGCTAATAAACCATATTCAACTTAAAAGCTTAAGCTATTGGAAGAGACCCAAGAATGGATGCATCTTCAATCTGAAACTAGTTGTAGAATGATCAATGACCAGTCCAACAATTAGTCATTTCGGTACAGAAAGTAAACAATAGTGCAAATAGTACCTTTTTATCTTACAAATGGAAAATTCAGCACACACCTTGAACATCAAAGCACGATGACGAGCCAATCCTATTGTAAGAGAACCAAGCGGCAAAACCATGCTACCAAGAGTGGCTTTTAAACTGTAGCTAAGGCTTCGCCATGCCTTTGTCATATTATCAGGATCTCCAACTGCTCCACCCATGTAATCAGAAACTAAAACTGCAAGCCTATGCACCAGATCACTGTCAATAGTAACTAAAGATTCGGCTCTTACTTTGACAGTCATTTCGAATGCCTTCTGTTCAAGTTTCAATAAATTAGCATCAGCAGCCCTGTTGACCAGTACAGCTTCCCAGCTTGCCAGATCAGAGACTGGTGTTCCTTGAAGATCAATGAGGGAAGGCATTCTTTCTGACCCAGTCTCGGTCAAAATTCCATAGAGTTCATAAAAACCATCCGAGATCTTGTCATCATAACTAAGAGAATTGTAATTCTGTGAAGCATGGATAAATCTACGATATGAGATAGGTTAGAAAGGAACAAACGTAAATCTAAAAAAGTTTGAAAAACAAATGTCAAACAGAAGACTTCTGCTTGAAAAGCATTATTCTTTTGGACCCAAGTTACTTCCAGAACTAGCAACATACAATAAAGGAAAACTAATATTAAAATAAGGGATGTTCAAGCATAAGGTGAAAGGACTACAATAGGAAGCCATAAACTGATTTTGGAAGAGAAAAGAAAGAATTACTAGTTACAATTAAAGTTTACAGATAATCTTGCTATGAAGAGACATAAATGGAAATTAAAATCTTTGTTGTTTGCCATAACCAGTTCACAACTGAGTTTTAATCACAGAGTAATAACTTGTGTGTAGAAACAATCTATGACAAACTTAAAGACATGTTAATAAACAACTGTAGATTGCTTCACTTTACTGCATCTACTTTGCTGGACTCATCCTTAGGATCTATTTTCATCCTATGAAATGATGAATCATAAGCAACAGAAATTAATCAACATGTACAAGTCAACAATTTTTATAATAATCTCTGCTGTGTTTCCGAAGATGAATGAAGATACATTCAATAATATCCTGCACTTTGTGTGTTTCTTTCAATGCTGGTGTTTTGTCTTTTTTATGTCTGCCTCTAAAATGGGCAATGAATAACACAGAGACTGAGACAAAGAAATATCAATAGCGATTCTCGACAATAGGGTATAACAAAGTACCAGAACTATAAGCTATCTCAATGGTCGATGTCTTGTCGTTGAGTTTGTTGAATGTTCTACATCGTGAAAGGTAATACCACAATCACCAATTTTGTCCAACTCCTGAAATATCTAAATGACCTTTATCATGGCTCCATGATTGTTCCTAAACAACTCTAACCAATCAAATCCAATTCACGGTCGCAAATTTTTGATGAACAAGGAATAAGTATGCCAGCGATGTACATTTCTTAGAAAGCATTCGAGACAAGTACACCTAAAGTATGGATTAATGAAATGTAAAGCATGAGTATGGAAAATTAAGTTCAAACAGATTAGGCAGTTAATTATGAAGAGACAAACTTACCCAGTATCTATAAGCAACAACTTCAGCTGCTGTATTCTCAGGAGCGCAAGAACCAAGACTTATTTGCTTAACAGCCTCAATCTGAACTGCCTCAGGATCCTCTTTCGCACTCATTTCCAAAGCCAGCTGAATCTGATACTCCTCCTCGATATCAGGATCCCGTGAAGTTGCAGACCCTGAATCAGGCCTCATTGCATCTGAGACAACATCGTATCCGCTACTACTGATCGAATCAGATGGTTCCGTTCTCTCAACTCCAGCCGCATTAGAAGACGACGGTGGACTTGGACCTTTTTTATTAGCAACTGAATTCAACCAATTTGAAAGACCTGAAAAGGGCTTATGCTCATGTGACTTGGAATGCAAAAGTCTATCACAGGTTGAAGCATCAGCGGACTTGTTGCCCCTTGATGAACTTGAACCCTCTGCATTCTCTGATTGATGGTGCATGATATGGAGCTTCTTAAGAATGTTCTTCATACTATCCAACTAAGCAATTAAAGTATGCTATGCTAAAGAAGTAAAAATCTGGCCATAAACCGATCCACTGTTTTCGACTGAGCATGAAATTGAATCAGTAGAATAAACCGACTCGAAAACAGAAGCTTCAAACCAAACTAGAAACCCCTTTTTGCCTCACACCCCAAAACTGAATCCAAAGCAATCAACAAATTCAAGTAGCCAGAGCCACCATTGCAAGCAATACCTACTTCATCTTTCCCAATATCAAGAACACCCAGATGCTTTGGTCAAAAGAAAGCACCCTCCTTTTTCAGAGCAACAATGACTTTACTCTTGAAGGTAGTACAGGGATCAAAAACTTGATCTTTTCGCCTTAGACAAGAATAAACCAATACGCAGATGATGAAAAGATGGATCTTTCTTTGAATAGAGGGAAGAAGATAGGACATAGAGAAAAGGGAAGGGGTCCTTGTGGTGTTATTTTAGAAAGGAAAGAGACGCTAGCAGAGAGGGAGAGAGAGGGGGAGAGAGAGAGCGAAGCGCAGCAAGTGGGAGATAGTAGGACCTCAAAAACCCAAAAATGTCCCACTTGGAGTCCTTGAGAGAGTTTGAGGCACAAGGATTTGACGGTCCCAGAAAAAGGTTAATTAGGTGGCGAACACATCAAATAGATCAAGCTCGTTCTCTCTCTAAACACACACACAGACACACACTTAAAATTATAGTGTATATATATATATATATATCTGTTCACAGACAGGGCGAGAGAGAAGTCGACTCCAAAGACACAGCCTCTCGCTAAATGTCCATTCTCACTCTAGCTGGGATTGGTGCTCCAGACTCCCAAGTGTGGTGGCATGAGTTGGAAAATCCTTTTTTGGGGAATAGAATATTGAATGTGCAAGTTGGAGAGAAGATGGGTGTGTCGTACTCATAGACTTCAACTTTTTTACTATTTCAAGATGATTTTCTTGCTTTGTCGCCTTGTGTTAACCGCTGATGATGGGCTAAGTTCACTGTGAAAAAGGTAAAGAAATGAACTTGAACCTGAAGTGGTAAAAAGATTAGCACTTGCAACGCCATAATCAGATTCAGAATCGGAGGCGCATTTACCATTAGGAGGGTTTTGAAGAGTCTGCCAATTGCGGCTACAACTACTACAAGCTAAGCTTAACGGCCTTGACTTTAGACATTAAATTTGGAATGTCTCTTTGTGCCCAAAAAGGCAAAGCCTTTGCCATCTCTTACCATAAAAGAAACTCTATTCAACTTAGAAAGAAAGGCTGTCGGCTAACTAAGTTCATAGTATTATCACGTGTTCACGCGGTGCAACCCTAATCAAATCTCTCCTTTCTTTTCTTTTTCTTTTTTTTTTTTAAAGTTTGGCATTTCCAAATTGTTTCCTTTTCTTTTTTGGGTTATTAGCAAAAGAGTCGTTTTTTGGGTTAGTAATTCCGTTTATAAGAAAATCTATTGGAGCACCTGAATAGGGAAATTTTGAAGTCTACATAACTAAATCAAACGCATGGATAAGAGAGACGTATGCAAAGTCAAATGCGTCAATTTGAAGTTTTTTTTTTGGTTTGTTTAATTTAAGTTGAAGAGCAGTGATTATAGTGGAAATCAAGGTTAAAGGCACAGGTGGTGGAGGTGGGTCAACTATAATATATGATTAAGTTTAATTCCCCAATAACAATTAGTGAAATGTCATTGTGAGGTTGACTAAGATTTTATTGGATGTAACATTTGCATGTTTCCGCCTGGACCTTCGTTTAAGAAATGCAATGATTTGACATGCACCGAAGCGAACGTTTCTTCCGAAGAGGGTTGCTTTCCTTCATCTTAAGTTTGTTTTTAGATAGAACTTGAAGTCTTTAAATTTTGAGGATGGAGAGTTGCAAGATTCCATGAGTTTCTATTCTCTAAAATTCTTGAAACCTCAAATGCCAGTGGGACGAAATGTTTGGGTAATGCTATTGTCCCTTTTTATCCAAATATGGATCGTATGGAAAGGGAGAAAGGTTGGTGATGAGGATGACAACTTTGCATATATGCATACTTTTTGTTAGCTTGTCCTATTAGAATGCCCTGATGAAAGGGGAAGATAAATGAGCCATGTATCTATAAGCTTCACACATTTTCTAGAAATGAATAACTATTTGAGGTCCTAATTGCTGGGAGATAATAAGAGAATAAGTGTCCCCTTTTTTTTTTTTTATCCGTTTTGTCAATTAATAAAGAGAAGAACCAGGACCTATGGCTATGGTGGACATAAGCTCCAGATTGTTAATTATTATATACATAAGGGGGTTAGGATTGTCCTTATGTGAGAATATGCAACTGGAGCATAAGCACTTGCAATCACAAAAACAAGAAACCACACTTGTTGAATGTTAGTCGTTTTCAGCCGCCGGATAAAAAGATTCAGCACCTTTTTTCTTTAATTCCAAACTCGTAGTAACCTTTTAGTAATAAACTAGCTTACATGTACACCTTATTCATAGCTTAATCAATGTAGGAAAAAAAAAAACCTCTTAATTATTATATCAAACTAATTGAATTAAAAATACAATTGTAAAAGAAAATGAGAGCGTATCTGAATTTAATGGTGAAGAAAATAGAGGAGACAAGGTCAAATGACATGACACGAGAGTTAAAGACTTAAGGCGTTTATTTAATGCCAAAAGCGGTATCTGTTTGGTGTGCCTCGAGCGAGCCCCACCACTAGCGTAATATTAAAAGCTAATGACAATTTTACAATGTGATTGGCGCTTGGACCGAAAGGCGCCAGGACCAATCACAAACTCCAATTTCTTCTTCCCCTTTGTTATTGAACGCACCGAGCGCGTGACGTGACTCTATTTTATAAATTGGCTGAAATCTATTCGAACACTGTAAGAATAGCACAAACGGAACAGAAGATCCGTTCCGCCTTCAAACTCCTTTTTCGCCTTTCCTCTTTTCAGTCTTTTGTCTTTCATTTATTAAAAAAGATCAATTACCCTGATTCTAATATTAAAATAAATGTATACTTTAACAACTTTTGTAAATGCTCAACAAAGATATCCTATAAATGAAAAGAAAATTATTGGCAATATTTTTATTACCTAAATTTTTTATTAAAAACTTATAATACTCAAGTTAAGGCTTTTATTTAAAATAATTTACCTTTTAAATGTGAATATAAAAGGTATATACAATGATAGATTTTATTAGCAAAATATATCTTTGATGTTGAGATTATCAAATCTAGTAATATTGTTCTTAGTAGATTTTTTAATCGGAAATGATCAATTTCAAAGAAAATTTTTTTTTCTTCTTTAATGATAGCCCAAACTAAAAAGGTAAAGATAAGAATAATCGAAAGAGATAAGATAAAATCTTGTAGCGCCCCCTTATCGTAGGGTACGCACCGAGACGCCCGTGGGTCGTTTCGATGCATATCCCACAGCAAGGAAGTACTACTAACGAACTCAATCACT
>JANIJH010000058.1:76735-101027 GCA_024520975.1 Erythroxylum areolatum
AAAAGTACGCAATCACAATTTATGCAATAACAATCCTATCCGTACCAATATACCAAAATAACCCTCACATCGGTAACAGGATGTTACAAATCTAGTCCTAAAATAGAGAAAATTATTTTAAGAAATCCATTATAAAACCAACTAAAATGATTTTATGACAAGCATCTGGAGTTGATAAAGATAACACCAACTTTTTGAAAAAGTTGATAAGATGTAATTTTTGTTAAACTTTGAAATAGAAACTTGAAGTCTACTTGTATAAATCAACCCCTTAGGGTAGTAATAAGGGCATCAAGCAATCTCTATGTAGCTTGTCTTTGTAATATCTTCTACTATGAAACAAAAATTCTCCTTTCTGCATATATAATTTGCAACTTCCATTTTAAAACCATATTCTTCTCCTAAAATCTTTAGTATACGCCTTAAGGTAGGAAAGAAATTAAGGTTATGCTAGACTTAGCTGAAGGAGCATCAAGGGTAGTTACCATATTCTAAGATTAGAGCTGAGATGCTCGGTAAAAGACTCGGCAAAAATTTGGTAAAGATATGGTCAAAACACTAAAGATACAAGTAGGAAAGCGTAATGGACCCTTTAGCCCTTTGTTTGGAAATCGACAGATTGCATTAACTATTAGTTGATTCTACCAGCGATTAATTAACAACAGGTTAATATAGCTAATTTGACCAGTAGATAAAATAAACTATTTATTTAAAGATGTTTAATAAAATTAGCTATTTAGTATTAGTTGTTTATGTGTAAAATGACTTATGAGGGTATGACTTTAAGAAAAAAAAGAATTCATAAGGACATAAGTATTAGCTATTTTTATCTTAGTATTTATTTGAATATTCTCTTAAAATTTTAGATAGAGTAAAAGAAGTCAACAACATCATTTTCTCTAATATCTTCCATCGAACCTTAAGAACATCAAAATCTCTCTCAATCAATGTTACGAATACTGTATCAGATTGGGTTATAATATAGTATTGTACCGGTAACGGTCAATATCGGGTATCATTTCAGGTAATTTTTTAAGTTTATGAAAAAGTTCCTAAATTTTTTTAGAAATTGCAAAATAGTCCATTGTCATATTGTACTGTTGTACTATATACTTTATAAGTTTACATCAACCCTATTTTTAAAAATCATAATAATAAATAATAACCACAATTAATATAATAATAATAATAATTTTCAAATATTTCATATATAAATAATAACCACAATTAATATGAAAAAGAAAATTATCATCATACAAATATAAAATTAAGAACAATACAAAGTACCTAAAATATTACAGTTTCATCATATAATAAATAATAATTACATCAAAGTATCCAATAAAAAGATTAATAAATTTCCTTAACTCTTAAATTATTATAATTTATGACAAGAGTTCGTGATGAGAAACCAACCAACTAAAAGTGAAACTCGTAACAAAAATATTTACAATTACATTACATATATAGAATTTAACATATACATCAAATATAAGTAAAATTTAAAGAAAAGGAAAAATGAAAACCTGGAACTTAATTTAATTGTCTACGGGAGGATACCTGCTATAATTACACTGACCCCAGTTATCATTTGATACAAATTCTTCATCATTGAGAGGAGTCTCATCATCATCATTATTCAAATTTAATGCACCAAATGACATGTCAATGCTTTTCCAACTAAGATTATCTTCCAAGTCATTCACATCTATCAAATCTGGTTCCTCAGACTGGTTCCTCAGAAACCCAATCTGTCAAAAGATTGATATTATCAATAGAAATTGGATCTATTAAATTACTTATGCTATTACAACTCCTAATAAACAATAAAATTTAATTTTTTTAAATTATAAGAAATTACATCAAAATTAAGAATGATAATAAGATACCTTTCCCAAAGCTTTAAATTGTAACGAATGAAATACCAAGTCATTCAATCTCTTGTGTTCCAATCTATTCCTTTTCTTGAAATGGATGAATTCAAACGTGCTCCAATTTTGTTCATAGCCTTTTGCACTCACACTTTGACTTAAAATTCGAATTGCAAACCTTTTCAATTTTGGAACACCACTTCTGAATTGATCTCACCAAGAAACTATAAGTTGTAAGATAACAAAAGTAGTGCTATAAACAAAATAAAGTGATAATTAATTTTCAATAAATAAGAAAAAGGAAAAAAAAACTAATACTTGGCGAAAGTTTTGCTCTTTGTTGAATAACAATCGGCAATCTAAAATCTCTAGAAGATATCTTATAAAGCTCTATTTGTGAACTTAAAAGATCTTGCATCATTTTATGGCCAACAATTTTTGTAATAGTGAATAGCATTCCTCTACTAATTTCAGCTTTCTTTGTAAAATCCAGTATGAAATATACATTAGGATTAAAAATCTCCCCCATCTACTAACAACGAAGAAGAAAGTTGTCTTTCACATCTCTCATTGATGATTGCAAGATACGATGTCTATAAAGAAGACCTATATTTCAGATTGACATTGCTTTCTTAACCCTTTCCATAGCATCATAAAAATATCTCATTGTTGCCTTTGCTTCATTATCAGCTAAGTGAAGCACCTTTACTAAAGGCTCACAAACACGATAACAAATTGGTATTGAGACTAAAATTCTCTATCTTATAGTATAATTATGGAAATCCCCACTCCAACATTAGACCTAGCATACTGAGATGCAACTCATTTATCACTTGTAAACATTTGCTTAACTCTTTCTTCATCATAACAAAAGATTGAAGTGATAAGAAATTTGTTGCAAATCTCGTCACAGTAGGACGACATAAATTCCTACTATTGGTAAATTCCTTTCTCGTTAAGTTCAACACCAACGCATGATTATAGATGAGCTTGGTCACTTTTTTAGGTTTCTACATAGTCTCATCAATAATTAGAAACTTCCTAGGACCCCCTATATTCTCCAACATTAGATCAATGCAATGTGCAATACAAGGAGTCCAAAAAAAAAAAAGAATTATACTTATCTTGTAACCTTCTTCCTGCCACTTTATAAGCAGCATCATTATTAGTAATGAACTGAACAATATTTTCAGACCCTACTTAATTCACAACTTCATCAAATATCTTAAACAAAGTATCAGTATTTTTAATCAGGACAAATGCATTAATAGACTTTAGAAACATTGAGCCATTTGCAGAATAAACTAAAAAATTAATAATAAGATCTTGACTCCCATTTGCCCAACCATCACATAAGATTGAACACCCAAAAGTAGCCCAATTCACTATTCTTTCTGCCAAATAACTTCTAATTTCATAAATTACAAAGCTCAAATGTTTACCTCTTAATTCATCAATCGAAGGAGCTTTGTATCTCGGATGGTACAAGGCTATTGCATCCACCATAGGTTAATAATAATAAGACTGATAAGCATTTAATGATGAACCTGTATCATACTACCATCTAGCTACTGCCATATCAATATTGTGAGCCCTATCTCTTGATTGCATTGCACTACGAATTGAAGGCTGGGCTTTAGGAGTGGTTCGTGGTGGAAAAAAACTAGTCACCTTCCTTCTTCTTTTCCTCACATCAAGTCCAAGTGTAACATTCACTTCTTTCTGGCCCTAGGATGAAACACGACTAGTACCAGTACTAGTACTAGTACCACTATCACTTTTAACATTTTCACAATCACCATAAAACCAGCAAACGAACTTCTATTACCAATTTTAAAATTTAACCTTTCCCTTCTATTTTTCTCATGTTGATATTCTTCAAGCGATGTTTTCATTTTTCACTTCACATCATGACTTATTTTTTTACAGGGTTCTACATCTATTTTAAACTCATTTAAATGCTTCTTCAATCAAGTGATTCCTCCATCTTTCAAATACTTGTTACAAAACAAGCAAATTGTATGAATCTTCATACCTAGGACCAATGTAGTATGAGTCCAAGTTGAACCATTATATCTTCCTGAAGTAGTTTGATCAAGAGTACTTGAACTTCCTTCCATTTATTTGTAACAATAAATGAAGATATTAATTTTGTAAGAAATTAATCCTTTAATAGTTTCATGAACTTCCTTCCATTTATTTTTAACAATAAAGATATTAATTTTGTAAGAAATTAATCCTTTAGTAGTTTCATCAACAAAATTAGCAATGCTAAGTCTTTTAGGAGGCAATGCAGCATAAATAATGTCTTTAACTCTTTATATTAAGCCTAAAGAAGTAAAGATTAATAAAACTAGAGTAAAATTTAGAAATCGAAAGACTTTCCGATTGGAGAATAATAAATTCATGCTAAATTTAAAATTGAAGTACAACGTTATGCTTTGTAGTCTTGAAGGTTCAAAGACTTAAGATGATGGCTCAACGAATCCAAAAATTAAACTCATGACTTAGACATCCTTAAATTCACTTAGCATGCTCATCTTTATTCTTGTTTTTTCAAGCATTTTATTATTGCTATTGACATATCTTTATAAATCCTTGCCTTTAATAAATATCTTGAAATGGACTGCTTAAGTTGAGTAATTTTTTTCGTTAAGATGAACTAAGAAACTTCCATACTTATTCAAAGATAAAATGCCAAGGTACTATAAATGAGATAAAAATGGAATAATAAGAAATGAGATTTTGAATATGTAAAGACTATGGGATGGGATGGACTGTTTTTGGGATAAATAAAGGTGAATATGCAAGAGACTTGATGAGATGGACTAATTTTGGGATAAAGATTAAAGATAACTTAAAGATATAGATTTTACCCTTTTTTGCTAATTTTCTATACAATAATTACAATTACAAAACCTCCTCTTCGGCTCTTCCACAAGACCACAACCGAATTATTATTATACTTAATTAATTATTTACCTAATATCTAAATACCATTTTAATAATTTTGAGACTATGTCGATTAATTATTTACTTTAAATTCTTTACATTATCGGTTTTAAGGTTTTAATTTAAGTTCAAACTTTCTAACTTTTACATCATGCATAATCTATGTCATGCATCTCAAGTTTTCAATGATAAAAAATTTAAGATAAATCAACCAAACGAAAATAATGAACCAAACTCATTTCATTCAACTTTAATCCATTATCCAACCAATGACAAATCATAAATCCATTCACAATTTCATTCAAACTTCCAACCCATTCACAACCACAAATGCATTTAAGCATAAAAAATCAACTGAAAAGTGAAAACACACCCAAACAAATTCACAATTGGTTTTCGGGTCGGGTTAGGTTTAGATCTGGTATTATTCCAGATCTGGCAGCTGGAATGCATGGAGGACAGGAGGAGAGTAGCCGATGATAGAGGTGTGGAGGAGGTTCAGTGGTGACGTGGTGAGGTGGTGGTCCTCATGGAGGAGGGATGAAGCCTGATGAAGGTCGGGATGAGGTTCGATGGTGGCGGGTTCGCGTGGTAGAGGAAAATGACAGTCGTGTGGTGCGGTGGTTCGTGGTTGTCTTGTCATCGGAGAGGGAGAAGCACCGTCAGAGATAGAGAGGAGAACGAGAGAGAGATAATGGAGACAAGAGTGTGAGATAGAGAGAGAATGGAGGTAAGTCTAAGAGACGGAGAAAAATCAAAGTAGTTAAGGAGAGTGTCATGCGTCAAGGGTAAGGGGTTTTTGTAAAAAAATTTAGGATTTTGCTAAATAGTCCCTCAATTTCTTAAAATTTAAGGTACCGACCAGCATATGGCCTATATTTTGAATACCAGCCAATTCTGGCCTATACCAAACGAAAACACCTAATATATCCTGGTACCAAAACTTTAGATACTGTTCCGTTTTCTAGTCAGCACTGGCCGATACGAAATAGTATTTTAAACATTGCTCTCAATACAACTTCTCGATGATGAATGGGCTCGATTAAAAACTTCTTGAGATTCTATTGTATTTGCACCACGAAAGGCCAACTGAAGAACTTAAGAGATCACTAAAATGCTATTAAAAATTGCTTGAGAAGTCGGATCACACCAGGAGTTTTTCCTCAAATGCAGCACCAACGAACTTAATATGAAAATGGGTTTGTAAAAATGATCTCGATTTAATTTCTAATTTAAGGAATTATTTTTTTTATTTTTATTTTTTAAATTTTAAAAATTGAAATTATATTTTTAATATATTAAATTAAAAATTACTGTGAAAAAATTGTTTATATTAATCTCTTAAAATTTAAACTTAGATAAAAATAATTAATTTAAATTCAATTTATTAATTTTAGAATAAATTGAATTAAATTAAACACAATATACAAGTGATAATAATATCATATACAAATATTGATATAAAAGGGAACCCAAATATCAATTCTAAATAAAAGTAACTAATGTAATATAACTAGAGATAACAAATTTAAAATATTTAATTTTTGAAAATTTTAATTTAATATTAAATATTTTAAAATTTTAATTTAATGACCAACTTTTTAAAATTTGTATAAATTAAGTTAAATTTATATTTGTATCTCTACCTCTATCTCTATCTCTATCTCTATCTCTATCGCTATCTCTATCTCTATCTCTATCTTTATCTCCATCTGTAATTTATAATAATCTTTGGCTATAATAGTTTTTTTAGTCCCTTAATTTCTCATCCATTGGAGGAAAACGTTCCTTATAGTAGCGTTTTCAAAATTAATGAATTGAGTTTAATTCATCAACCTAATCAGTTAATTACCAAACATAATTATCAGCATTTGATATAGTCAAGCAGTTAACGCCTTTCAATCCGCCAAAAAATCACTGATAAACCATTTAGATTGGGCCTTAATTTAGATATTTGAAATTGGTATGCATATAATTGTATAATGACTTCTTATTTTCTAGAAAATTATATATGGATTATCTTGAATATATTTAGATTATGTAGAATCTATAATGAGACAATTACATCTCTTTTTGAAAAGGTTATTAACGTTATAACAAATAGTGATAAATTAGAGGATGAAGATTTGTTTTAGAACTCTTTAATCTTTGATATTATAAGCATCTTAAATATGATAAACTCTTTTATTTCTTCTCATGATTGATATTTGTTTAGATTTTCTTATGGATTTTTGTGTTGATTTTATGATGGATTTTTTACAATGGTTTTCTCTACTTTAGGACTAGATCTTATCTTATCTCTTTCGATCATTTTTATCTTCACTTTTACAAAATTTTTAACAGCCAACGGTTTCTTTTTAGTTAGGGCTATCATTAAAGAAGAAAAATTCCTTTTTCTAATATTAGTTTGAAATCCCTTTTTAAATCTTACCTCCATGTCAAAAATAACAATTTTCATCTCAAATCCTCTTTTGTAATGAAGTTTTTACATTGGGCTGTATGAGGTTTAAAAGTGATCGGGGTTGATCTAGCATGGGGCATTTTTAATTATATTAAATATGATCCAATGATCAAAATGATGGTGTCAAATAATATTTTATGAAATAATTGTAGAAAGTTATTTCCTAAAAGAATATCAGTTTTGGTATTAATTAGGATATTATAAGGAACGTAATTTGTACCATCCTTAATTTTATAATTAGACCTTATCCTTTTGTCTCCTCTTAAGGTATTATCATATCACTAACTATGCGAAACACTAGTTTCTAAATAAGATAATTAAGGTAATAATTTATTGTGAGAAGTTAGTAAGGGTTTCTTTTGTAAATCTAATGAAAAATCATCTTTTAGTTCTTTTACATTGCTATATAAGGAGGGTATATTCTATCAACTTCAGAAAATAAGGAAAGTTAATAATATGTTTGTCTACAAAGCATTCTGTATGATGAGTATTGGATAAGGAATAAGATATCATATAGGTAATAGAATATGGTATATCTCCATCTTTATTTAAATCTTATATTAAAGTGAATATTATATCAAAATCTTTATCTTGCATATTATAAGACATCTCAAGTAAGGCCCCAAATTGTACCCTAGTTGGAATGTTACATGTTCATGAAAATACATGTATGATAGGTGTTAAAAATTGTGAGATGACTGAGAATTGCATATGACTTGAATTTTAGTTTAATGGATCATACTTAGTGATTTGGAATTAATTGATATCATTAGAGAATTAAGGTATTAAAATGTACATTTGGACTAGGAAAAATTGTCAAGTGGCAAGATAAGTTAGTACATGAAAATTGAAATGACTAAGCCTATAGGTTAGCAACATTTGCTATAGTTAATGCATTGACATTTGGCAACATGAGTTGAGTGATAATTGACCAAATTAAATTGTGGCATTTGGCAGCCTCTTAGAAGAACGTGTGTGCTAGCTAGGGAGAGGACATTTGGCTTTTGTCCTTATGTAGCAAGTGTCCTTAGAGCAAGATGAGTCATATTACACATGGCATCACTTTATGCATTGGCTAGTTTCTGCTGTAACTCTTCCTTCTCCTTGCTCATTCACTACCAAAACTCTTACTCCCTCTCAACTTCTGAAATTTTCCTTGATTTTGGAGCATCATCACTTAACATCTTTATAAGTTATTGCATCAAGAAGTAAGATTTATTATTTTCTGTATTATTGATTGGGTTAGTGCTGAAACTTGCACTTTGGTCTAAGAGCTGTGTTTGGTTGCTTGGAAGACTAGTTAGTTTGCTTCTTTGGAGTTTTTCTAAGGGAATGCTAAACTTGATTTCATGCTATAATATGCATTATTTGATGCTTGAATTAAATAGAATATGTATTGAATTGACGAAGAATTGAGGTATGGAATATGATACTTGTTTGATAGCTTTTACTTTGGATGTTGATACTTGAAAGATCATGGATTGTGAGATGCTTAATGAATGAATTTTGATTTGGTTTGGACATGGATTTGATGAGGTATTGAAGCATAAATAAGGTAATATTGAAGTGAAATTGATGGACTTTGGTGAACGTGTGACGAATGGAAGTAAAGAAGTCAAGTTTTAGAAACAATTTGGAGGCTCGATTCACTCATCCCATGATCGTGAGATTTATAAGGTTCATTCCTATGGTCGTGGGAGGTACATAGGAAGTAGAAAATGTTGGTTTAGACAATTTTTGGACTATATAAGGTTAAGGTATTTAATAATGGTTTAAATGGACCTAATTGAGCTTGAATATGAACTTATTTTGATATGGAATAGTTTTATTAAAGGATGAATAAGATTTGGATTATTTTTATTGAAGTAATAACTTAAGGATGGTGTTATTAGATAACAACGTATCTAATTTTGGAACTTATAAGTTGTTAAAGGAATGAAGTTTATTTAAGAATACTAATTTGATTTAAAGAACAAGAGTAAGGTGTTAGTTATGAATGTTTGTGAATTGGGAACTTGAGTGATTATATGTATTATGTAATGGCTTAATGTTTTATTGATATGTTGATGTAAATGCTTATGTTTATAAAGTATATTGAGTTTGCACAAGTGATAATGAATGCGTTCAATTTGGGCATAAGCAAATGAATTCATACTTATGCATTATTTCGTTGTCATGTGACTATGATATTGTGATAATTTCGGACCATCAATTATCCGAGGAGTTTGATAATTGGGATTGTATTGGAAGTGCTTTCTAATTATGTGAATATACATAATGTGTGATGACTTAATAATTTTATAGACGCATTACTGCACATGCTTGTATTTATAAGATATGATAAGTTTGATCTTATGTCAATGAATAAGTTCAATTGGAGCAAAATGAAATAAAGTCATATGTTATACACTAAATTATTTGCTTGTGTATCTAAAATCTAAAATGGATTATTTTAAAACTGTTATATCTTAGTCATGGGTAAATAGGCATGCCTAAAAGGGTCTGCAGTTGCTCCTGTAACCAGATAATAAGTTGTCTTCTGTAATTAAACACTAAGGTGTCTTCTATGCCAAACACTCCGATGTCTTCTGATTTTAGACACTTCTGTGTCTTATATTTTAGAGACTTAAGTCTCCTCTGTTTCAGATACCAAACATGAGTATCTTCTGTTCTGGTCCCGTTACCCACTTCTTTAAAAAGGATTAGTAGTCTAACTTGTTTTGTGTTTTGATATATGTTCAATTTTGATATAAGCTAAGTTCAGTTCTGATTCAACTAAATTTTGTTATGATATAATCAAATGTTGTTTTGGCACAATTAAGTTCTGTTCTAATACCTTAAAGTTATTTCTTGATATTATGGTATTATGTTTGGATACTTGTTAGTTTTGTTTTGAAGCAAGTATATCCTGTTCTGATATGTTATATATTGTTATGATGCAAAGAATATGGGATTGTTCTTTAATTTGAACAATTAAAGGTTGTATGTGATTTGACATGATTAAGTGCATGTGAATGCTAGATGAATGTTAGAAAGAGTCATCAGATTATATCTTATTGAGTTTTTCCCCAATAAGCTATATGCTTAGCACGGTGGTTTTGGCTCTATGTAGGTTATGATAAGAGGGTTTAAAGACTGGGACAAAGACAATCACAGTGGCCAAGAAGAATGTTGTTTGTTTTTGAAGATGTACAATTAAGTTTGTTTTTGAGTTGTATCTAATACTATGAGATGTTTTGTATTTTGTTTAATGGGATAGTTTGTATTTTGTTTAATGGCTTGTAATAACCTTACTACAGGATGTATTTAATATATATGGCATATATTTTGATAAGTTCATTATGTATAATGTATATTGTGTTTTGTTTATAAAATAACTCATAATGGATTGTAATGTGTGTTTGCTTGAGTTTCTAGAAATGCATGTAAGGAATGTTTAGTATGTTTTGGATTATTTTGATTCTGTTTTATGTAACATCTACATATCCTCTCAGGGGTATATAGGTGTTACATCGTTTGGTATCAGAGCATAGTTTAGGCGATTCTGGTTTAGCCAGTGCTTAATTATTGCTTATATGTGGATATAAGAGTTGTGTTTGGCCTAATGTGATTTGTCCCATATTTTGGTTATATAATTAAATATAGAAAGATCTCACGAGGCTATTGACGAGGTTACGGAGAGTAATAATCCTACATGATCTCGTCCGTCGATATCTAGACCCTCCGGGGTGAATCGAGATGACATACTACTACCACCACCTCCAGCGTAAGGGGAGGCTTTGGTTAAGTTGTCACAAGACATGATGACTTTGCTACATTGTATGACAGCACCCAAAGCTCCGATTGATCAGTTACAGAAGTATGAAGCTGAGAAATTTACTGGAACATCTTTGGAGGAGTCTGAAAAGGCAAAATTTTGGTTAAAAAAAGTGAAAGACGGTGTTAGATGAAATTAGTTGCTCACTAGATCAGATAGTGCACTATGATGTCTCTTTTCTTCAGGGAGCAGCCTATGAATGATGGAAGTTTGTTTTGATGAATCCTCAGTTACCAAAGCTTCTAACTTGGGATTTCTTTTCCTAATAGTTTAAATCCAACTATGTGATAGAAGCTTATAGAAAGGAGAAGTAGAAGTAGTTTTTGAACCTAAAGTAGAGAAACCTGTTTGTTGCTGAGTACGATAGAGAGTTTGATCGACTCAGCAAGTATTCGCCTGAACCTATACTTACTGAGGAGTTTTGATGTCATTAGTTTGAGGATGGTTTGAATGACTCCATCAAAGAACATCTGGCAACATTCACTCACTTGCAGTAAGTGAGTTATCATCAGCTTGTGCAAGTTACTATTAAAATAGAGAAGCAAGAGATGGTGAAGAGAGAAAGGGCTTAACGAAGGGCTTTGCTAGAGAAGGTTAGTCCTTGAGTAAGAGAAGTCATGAAGGTGTTTCCTCTGCACTCAAATTTACTCAGAGATCT
This sequence comes from Erythroxylum areolatum, assembly GCA_024520975.1. Taxonomy (NCBI): domain Eukaryota; kingdom Viridiplantae; phylum Streptophyta; class Magnoliopsida; order Malpighiales; family Erythroxylaceae; genus Erythroxylum; species Erythroxylum areolatum. The sequence continues at coordinate 88,495 of JANIJH010000058.1, forward strand.
ATAGTTAGAGGAAGGAGAAAAAACTTCCCTTATTGACTACTTCTGGTAGGGTTTCTCTATAGGTGAAGTTTCTGGTATTCCAGAGTGTCCTCATTACTCCAAATATCACCGGGGTACTTGTTGGAAGGCTACAAGTGCATGTTTTTGATATGGCAATACTGAGCATCTGATAGCTAATTGCCCTATGAGGCAGTCTCAGACATCACAAGTTATTAAGGAGGCCTCTCATGCACCCACTAGAAACAGAGGACGAGGTAGAAGTCGTAGAGGATCTAGTCAGATCATACCTAATTCGAGTACTCATTCAGAAACTATTGATTGACTTGCTATACCTTCTGCTCCAGCTCGAGCTTATGCTTTGAAAGCTCGCGAGGATCAGGATGCACCTGGGTTTATTGTGGGTACTGTTTCTTTTTTTATTCTAAAATGCATGCTTTGATTGATCCTAGGTCCACTCATTCTTATATTTGTATTGGAGAGATGTCTGATAAACAGACGCTTGTAGATCAGTTAAACTATGACATTCATGTGACTAGTCCTTTAGGTAGTAGTGTGTTGGTTAATCAGATTTATAGGAATTGTCCTATTATGATCCAAGGATGTGCATATATTATAGATCTGATTAGATTTCCTTTTCATGAATTTGATTTGATTTTGGGTATGGATTGGTTATTCAAGCATCAAGTGGTGGTTGACTATAGTGCTAAGACAGTTATGTTTAGGAAGCCTAATCAACCTGAAATAGTATTCCATGGCATCCGCACTGGTTTTTTGGCTAATGTGGGATCTGCTATGTAAGCTCAGAAGTTCCTTAGGAAGGGATGTGAAGCTTATCCAGTTTTTGAGTTTGATTCTACGAAGGGGGTGGTAAGTTGGAAGATATTCCAGTGGTGAGTGAATTTTCTGATATGTTTCCTGAAGAGCTACCCTAATTCCCTCCTAAAAGGGAAGTGGAGTTGTTTATTGAAGTTATGCCTGACACTGTTCCTATATCTAGAACACTATATATAATGACTCCTATTGAATTGAAAGAGTTGAAGGCTCTGTTGCAAGAGCTACCAGATAAGGGGTTCATTCAACTCAGTGTCTTAACTTAGGGAGCACTGATTTTGTTTCTTAAGAAGAAAGATGGTACTCTCCAGATATGCATTGATTATAGGCAACTGAACAGAGTCACAGTAAAGAATAAGTATCCGTTGATAAGGATAGAAGATCTGTTTGATCAATTGAAGGTGTAAGAGTTCCAAGATAGATCTACGACTGAGATACTATCAACTTCGAGTAAAGGATGTGCATGTTTTGAAAACTGCATTCAAGACCTGTTATGGACATTATGAATTCTTGAAAATGCCATTCAGGTTAACTATTGCTCCGGCTACACTCATGGATATGATGAATAGAGTATTTAGGCCCTATTTAAACCAGTTTGTAGTGGTGTTTATAGATGATATCTTGATCTATTCCAAGAATGAGCATGATCATGTTGAGCATCTGTTGGTTGTATTACAAACCCTACGGGAAAAGTAGTTGTATGCTAAGTAGAGTAAGTCTGATTTCTGGTTTCAAGAAGTATCTTTTCTAGGACATGTTATCTTTTCTCAAGGGATTCGAGTTGATCCTAGTAAGATTAAAGCAATTATTAACTAGAATCCACCATGGAATGTGGCTGAAGTGAGAAGTTTTCTAGGTTTGTTGGGTTACTATCGCCAATTTGTAAAGGGATTTTCGGTGATAGCATCCCCTTTGACTAAATTGCTACAGAAAGGAGTGAAGTATGAATGGTCTGATAAATGTTAAACTAGAATTGATCAACTAAAGAGAACGCTTACTAAAGCTCCTATGTTGAATGCTTACTAAAGCGCCTGTGTTGGCTCAACCCATTTCTGGTAAGGAGTATGTTATGTTTAGTGATGCATCTAGAAATGGTTTGGGCTATGTTTTGATGCAAGATGGAAAGGTAGTTGCATATGCCTCTAGGCAACTAAAGCCACACGAAAAGAACTATCTTAAACATTATCTTGAGCTTGCAACAGCATTGTTTACTTTGAAAATTTATCGACACTACTTATTTGGTGAAAGGTGTAGGATCTTCACTGATAATAAGAGTTTAAAGTATTTGCTTAACCCAAAGGAACTTAATATGAGACAACGATGTTGATAAGAATTGTTTAAAGATTATGACTATATTATGGATTATCATTCGAGTAAGACTAATGTCGTGGCTAATGCCTTAAGTTAGAAGACCATTTCAGCTTTGTCAGTGTAGCAGGGTAAATGGGGACTCGTATTTGATGGAGCTTTAACAACTTAGTTGAAATCTAGGCCTACCTTGATAAGAGATTTGTGATGCTAAAAAAGGTGATGATAAGTTGCAACAACTTATCTTGGCTACTCGAGAGGCAAACAACCTGATTTTTCTATGAAATGAGATGGTGATTTGTATTATAAAGATCAATTGTATGTGCCAACAAATGATGAATTGAAGAGAAAGTTATTGTTTGAGGCCCATAACACTGGCTTTACTACACATCCTGATGGAAATAAAATGTATCAAGATCTGAAGCAACATTACTAGTGGTCAGGTATGAAACGGGATGTTATAGACAATGTGTCTAAATGTTTTGACATGTCAGCAAGTTAAAGCTGAACACCAGGTTCCATTTAGTTTATTACATCCTATTTTGATTCCTCAATGATAATATTACCATAGATTTTATCCCTAGACGTCCTCTCACTCAGAGGAAGCATATTGTTTTACGGGTGATTGTGAATAAGTTCACTAAGTTTGCTCACCTTTTGCCTCTTCTTCCTAATTATTCTTTAGATAGGCTTCCATATATACATGTGAATGATATAGCGAGGTTGTATGGGGTGCCACTATCTATTATTTCTGATTGTGATCCTTGATTTACTTTGAGATTTTGAGAAATTATGCAAAAGGCTTTGGATACTCAAGTCAAGTTCAGTACTGTTTTCCATCCCCAGATAAATGGACAATCTGAACGAGTTATCCAGATATGAGAAGATATGCTTTGGGTTTGTGTGATAGAATTCTCGGGAAGATGGGATAATTATCTCGCTTTAATAGAGTTTGCTTATCACAACAGTTATCATACTAGCACTGGTATGGTGCCATATGAAGCTCTATATGGTAGGAAGTGTAGAACTCTGGTTTGTTGGACTGAATTATGTGAAAATAAGATGATTGGGGCTGATATTGTGAAAGACACTAAAGAAAAAATTCAAGTTATCCAACAAAGATTGAAAGTTTCCAGTGATAGGTAGAAATCCTATGTTGACCTAAAAAGAAGAGATATTAAGTATTAGGTAGGAAATAAGGTATTCTTGAAAGTATCACCATAGAAACACATACTTCAGTTTGGGAAGAAAGGTAAACTCAATCCATGATGCATCGGTCCTTAAGAAATTCTTAAGAGAGTTGGACCAGTAGCTTATCAATTAGCTTTTCTTAGAGAGCTGGCCAAGTTACATAATGTGTTTCATGTTTCGATGTTGAGAAGATATCGATCAAATGATATATATAAGATTCTTGTGCAAGAAATTTAAGTACAATAAGATTTGACTTATGAAGAAGGGCCTATGTCTATTTTAGCCAGAGAAGTCTGACAACTCAGGAACAAGCAGATATCTTTGGTGAAAGTACTCTGGCAACACCATGGACTTGAGGAAGCAACATGGGAACCAAAACAAACCATAAGGGCTCAGTAACCTTAACTTTTTGATCAAGTATGAATTTCAAGGATGAAATTCTTTTAAGGAGGAGCGAATTGTAAGGCACCAAATTGTACCCTAGTTGGAATGTTACATGTTCATAAAAGTACATGTATGATAGGTGTTAAAAATTGTGAGATGATTGAGAGTTGCATATGACTTGAATTTTGATTTAATGGATCATACTTAATGATTTGGACTTAATTGATATCATTAGAGAATTGAGATATTAAAATGTACATTTGGACTAGGAAAAATTGTCAAGTGACAAGATGAGTTGGTATATGAAAATTGAAATGACTAAGCCTATAAGTTAGCAACATTTGCCATAGTTAATGCATTGACATTTGGCAACATTAGTTGAGTGACAAGTGGCCTAATTAAATTGTGACATTTGGTAGCCTCATAAAATAACGTGTGTGTTAGCTAGGGAGAGGACACATGACTTGTGTCCTTATGTAACAAGTGTCCTTAGAGCAAGATGAGTCATCTAATATATGGCATGACCTTATGCATTGGCTAGATTTTGTTATAACTCTTCCTTCTCCATGCTCATTCACTACCGAAACTCTTACTCCCTCTCAACTTCTAGAATTTTACTTGATTTTGGAGCATCATCACTTAACATCTTTATAAGTTACTGCATCAAGAATTAAGTCTTGTTATTTTCTGTATTATTGATTGGGTTGGTGCTGAAATTTGCACTTTGGTCTAAGAGTTGTATTTGGTTGCTTGGAAGACTAGTTGGTTTGCTTTTGTGGAGTTGTTCTTTGAAATTAAGAACGTAAGGGAATGCCAAACTTGATTTCATGTTATAATATGCATTATTTGATGCTTGATTTGGATAGAATATCTATTGAATTGATGAAGAATTGAGGTATGGAATATGATACTTGTTTGATAGCTTTTGCTTTGGATACTTGAAAGATCATGGATTGTGAGATGCTTAATGAATGATTTTTGAATTGGTTTAGGCATGAATTTGATAAGGTATTGAAGCATGAATAAGGTAAAATTGAAGTGAAATTGATGGACTTTGGTGAAGGTGTGTTGAATGGAAGTAAAGAAGTCAAGTTTTGGAAACAAATTAAAGGCTGTGGGCACCCCACAATCGTGGGATTTATAAGGTTCATTCCCACGATCGTGGGAAGTACTTAGGAAGTAGAAAATGTTGATTTTAGACAATTGTTGGACTATGTGAGGTTAAGGTATTTAATAATGGTTTAAATGGACTTAATTAGGCTTGAATATGAACCTAGTTTGATGTGGAATAGTTTTATTAAAGGTTGAATAAGATTTGGATTTTTTTTATTAAAGTAATAACTTAAGGATGGTGTTATTAGATAATAAAGTATCTAATTTTGGAACTTATAAGTTGTTAAAGGAATGAAGTTTATTTAAGAATGCTAATGTGATTTAAAGAATAAGAGTAATGTGTTAGTTATGAATGTTTGTGAATTGGAACTTGAGTAATTATATGTATTATGTAATGAATTAATGTTTTATTGATATATTGATGTAAATGTTATGTTTATAAGGTATATTGAGTTTGCTCAAGTGAGAATGAATGTGTTCAATTTGGGCATACGAAAATGAATTCATACTCATGCATTATTTTGTTGTCATGTGATTATGATATTGTGATAATTCCGAATAGTCCAAGAAGTTTGATAATTGGGATTGCATTGGAAGTGCTGTCTAATTATTTGAATATACATAATGTGTGATGATTTAATACTTTCATTGATGCATTATTGCACATGCTTGTATTTATAAGGCATGATAAGTTTGATAATATGTCATTGAATAAGTTCAATTGGAGCAAAATGAAATAAAGTAATATGTTATACACTACATTACTTGCTTGTCATTTTGAAATCTTAAATAGATTGTTTTAAAACTGTTATGCCCTAGTCATGGCAAATAGGTATTCTTATAAGGGTCTGTAGCTGCTCCTGTAACCAGACAACAAGATGTCTTCTGCGCTAGACACTCCGGTGTCTTCTAATTTTAGACAGTTTTGTGTCTTCTATTTTAGAGACTTAAGTCTCTTTTGTTTTAGATACCAAACATGGGTATCTTCTATTTTGGTCCCCTTACCCACTTCTATAAAAAGGATTAGTAGTCTAACTTGTTTTGTGTTCTGATATATGTTCAATTCTAATGTAAGCTAAGTTCAGTTCTGATTCAACTAAATTTTGTTCTGATATAATCAAGTGTTGTTTTGACATAATCAAGTTTTGTTTTGATACCTTAAAGTTCTGTTTTGATATTATGGTATTTTGTTCGGATACTTGTAAGTATTGTTCTGAAGCAAGTATATCCTATTATGATAGGTTATATTTTGTTCTGATGCAAATGATATGGAATTGTAGTTTAATTTGAACAATTAAAGGTTGTAATGGATTTGACATGATTCAGTGTATGTGAATGCTAGACGACTATTAGAAACAGACATATGATTATATCTTGTTTAGTTTTTCCCTACTAAGCTATATGCTTAGCATGGTGGTTTTGCCTCTGTGTAGGTTCTGATAAGAATGTTTAAAGACTGGAATAAAGACAACCGCATTGGCCAAGAAGAATGTCTTTTATTTTTGAAGATGTATAATTGAGTTTGTTTTTTAGTTGTATATGATATTATGAGACAGTTAGTATTTTGTTTAATGGTTTGTAATAACCTTACTGCTCGATGAATTTAATATATATGGCATATATTTTGATAAGTTCATTATGTATAATGTATATTATGTTTTGTTTATAAAATAACTCCTAATGAATTGTAATGTTTGCTTGCTTGAGTTTCTGGAAATGCATGTAAGGAATGTTTAGTATGTTTTGGATTATTTTGGTTCTGTTTTGTGTAGCATCTGCATATCCTTCTAGGGGGTATGTGGGTGTTATATCTTGGGATAGATATTAAACAAAAGTTCTTGATATCAACTATTACTTTTCAAAATTCCCATACAGGCTTCTTCTCTATTGCGAAATTGATCATCTAATATTGCTAAATTTATAGGTCTATCTATTCCTTCTATAAAAGTAGATCTAATTATCATTTATATGGATCCAATATACACGTATCCTATTTTGTCCTCAATTTCTTTGAGAATGTGATCGAGTTTTTAAGAAATATCTTTTTAGATAGTTGTGGAATCATTACTTTATCAGAAGTTAAGCTAATATTTATGGTTTTTTTCTTCAAGATTAATATTGTAAAACATATGGTGTTTTATGGGCTATAACCCTATTTTTTAGTAATGTCATATTAAATTAACTATAAGAATTTATAGAAAAACTTAGTAATTTGAATCTTTTTAAGCATTTTTCTATTAATAAGAGCTTCTTGACTATAATCTCTATGTTTTTATGATGTTTCGACTATATTATCTATTATTTAATTATTAACGTGAGTATTAGAATATTCTCCTATTTCACTCATTTATTTCAAAATTTGAGGTTTCTTTATATTTTTTATCGGTTATTATGAAAATGCTTTCTTCAAAAGAGCATTCTTCAAAAGTATTAATTCTAATAAAATCTTAGTTTTCTATCATTTCATTTATTTCATCATCTATTTTATTTTTATTAAAATTTTAGGATATTGATTTGCATAATGTTCTTTTGCTTTACAATAATAGCATTGACATTCAGTTATCTTTTTATTCCTTTTCTTATTTCTTCTAAACATAGGTTTTCTAGGTTTTCATCCTTCTTTTTTCTTATAATATTTTGCTTTATGATTCTTAAATTATTTCTTCTTTTTTATTTCTTTTTTCTTATTATAATAATAAGGACTATCATAACCTATCATAGTAGGCATTTTTAATCATAAAAACATAATGAAGATTGTTGTAATGAAGATTTTTTTCTTTATTACTTTACTTTTCTTTATTAATATAGCATCATCGCATCATTCACTTAATTTATCTTTTAAAAAGGAGATTCTTTTTCCTAAGTTATCTACAAGACTAGGATTGCAAGTTACCTCAAATTTAATTCTCTAATGATTAGGATTTTTGAGTAAAACATCTTTAAATAAAGTTGTTTATTATCAACTTGATTATAAATATAGTAATGACAGTATAAGAAAATGCAAATATATCTATTGATTTTACACATATCATAAAATTACAGTCTTTGCAATGCTATATGATACTTTCCTATAGTAGTTATATCTTTTAAAATATTCCCTTCTCCAACAAATTCTAATCGAAAAGTTTCAGCTACTCAAGTTATTAGATTTTATATATCATTATTTATATTAAATATCAAAATTTTAAAGTTTTCATCTAAAATCTTCCAGATTCTAAAGAGTCGTTAAGTAAAGTTTTATCTAAAAATTGTTTTAGTTATTTCATAATCCATTTTATTGATAGCAACAACTACTTGTAAAGTAGTTTCCTATTTATCTATTACTTCTTCTATATTTTGTATGCGATCTATATCTAAATATATTCCAAAAGGATTTATAGCTTCTATTCTCATTTTATCTATGGGAGTAAAACCATCTTTATCTTAGGTTATCATATGAGCTCCAACATATCCTAACATAGATCTATTAAAACTTTGTGAAGGATACCTAGGAGGTGGATTTCTAGAAATAGTAGGTATATCAATAGTATTAGGATTCCAGTGAACTTTTTGTTTAACTAAATTTGGTTTAATATATGCTAAGGTTTCTAAGTTTAAATTTTCTATATATTCATTTAACTCTTCAATTTATGATTCAGAAGCTTGTATAAATTTTTTCATTTTATTTGTAGTTATGAGATATTTTTGTTTTTAAGATTAGATCAAATATATATGTTTCCATCAAATTTTTAATGGGTTTATTTTCTAATTCCAATTTATTTAGTTTTTTAATCATATCTTGCATATACATGATTCGTTTTGAATTTTTCTATATAAAAATGTTATTTTTATAATATTCTATCGTTTTTAAATATCTACCAGATCAGTTTCTATTTTTAATCCTTCATATTTTTATTTTATCTTCCACCATTTAGGTGATAAGCTTCATAATTTCTAGTCATTTCTAAATGAGATTCTTTCTGTAGTTTTTACATCTCTTATACCAATTTCGAAAATCCATCACAAAATTAACATAGAAATCCATTAAAAATCAACACAGAAATCAATCACGAGATGAAATAAAAGATTTTATCATATTTAAGCTATTTATAATATGAAAGATTAAAGAGATTCGATATAAATCTTCATGCTTTAAATTATCACTATTTGTTATAATGTCGATAACTTCTTCAAAAAGATATATAATTATCTCATTTTATAGATTCTACATAATTATAATCTATTCCAAATAACCCATATATAATTTTTTTTCCATAAAATAAGAAATCACTATATAATTAAATGCAAACCAGTTTCAAAATTCCAAATTAAAGTGTCTATTACACTTTTGTACATGTTTCTTTTATGTTTTGATAGTAGCTTTATCGAGGTTTTATTGAGTCTTTTATCAAGAGTTTTACGTCCAACTTTAGAGTAAAGTAATTACCCTTAACACTGCTTCAACAAAGTCCAACACAACTTTAATTTATTTTCTACCTTAAGGTGTATACTAAAGATTTTAGGAGAAGAATATGGTTTTAAAATGAAAGTTGTAAACTATATCTGTAGAAGGAGAATTGTTATTTCATAGTAGAAGATATTACAAAGACAAGCTACATAGAGATTACTTGATGATCCTGTTACTCCCTTAAGGGGCTCATTTATACAAGTAGACTTAAAGTCCGCATTCTAAACTCTAAAAAAAATACATCTTATTAACTTTTTTAGAAAGTAGATCCTATCTTTATTGATATTGGATTCTCTTTTATCTTAGTGGTTGGAGAGATTTCCATGTTATCTGCATATCTTTGTAGTTCAAAATCTTCACTATACATACAGATGCTAGATGCTTCAGTTTTATCTTTCCTTTAAACATCTTTTAGCCACTTATCAAAGAAGTACAGATATTGTTTGTATGTTTATAGAGATGACAAAACCTTTTTTGTGCTTCAGGACTAGATCTTATATTGCCTCTTTCAATCATGTTTATCTTTATTTTTACAAAATTTTTAGTAGCCAATGGTGTCTTTTTAGCTGGGGCTATTATTAAAGAAGATAATTTGCTTTTTCTGGCATAGATTCCATATTTATTTTTAAATGTCGCCTCCATGCCGAAAATAACAGTTCTTATCAAGGTTTCTCTTCTGTAATGGATATCACTTTTGATATATTTAAAAGAATTAGTATCCATTGTAATGGATAAATGTTATGTTTTTCGTACAGTAATGAAATGATAAGCATCATATTGTTCACCTTCATAAAAACATGGACTAACAGATAATATATTTAATACCAAGGTATCTTTTAGAGTCATTCTAAGATTATTTAGATAACAATCCTTAATCCCTCCTTAAATCCATCTACGAAGTAATGATATCTCAGAAACCCTGGGTTAATCAAGTATATAACATTTATCCTTCCAAAATCATACCAATCTCGATTAGTCTGAGGATTAGTTCCTTGTAAAAAGTTCTATCTAAGATATATCCTAGAAAAATCAATATAACAGGTATCTCTACTTTGTAGAGAGTATAAATCTCTCGTTACCTTATAATGTGTTTGAAAAACAGGATGACTTTTTGGAAGGCTATCAATCATGATATTTCTCTATATCCTCAATTTACATATAGTATCATGTCTTAGAGAAATATCCAAAATAAACTCTTTAAGCTTAATTTGTTGACTAATAGATTCCTTTATTAGGGAAAAAGAGCATGTGACGGATGCATCTTCAACTATATTGTCCTTGTTGCTTAGGTTATAAATTTTTTGTTATTTATAATTGTAATGGTTTATCTTAGCTTACTGTATATAGCAAATTGAAAGAAGTAGCATTGTAACTTCTTTTGATATTAAGTTGAAGCTCACAATATCTAGTAAATCTTTTATTTGTGTTTAGCAAGTATCAATATCTTCAGACATTTGTTCTAATAAATCAAATATCTTTTCTTTGACATTTGATAGATGCATATTTGACTATATTTATACACCCATATTTAAGGTATTTTGTTTGATATTTTATACTTTTATTGCATATTTGTTACTTATTTTGCTCCAAGTGCATTTTTAGGTTATAACTACCTTTATGGAATAAAAGGAGAAAAATTCAGATGAAAATGCGACGCAAAATGAAGATTTGAAACAAATGAGAAATATATGATTATGTTTATGGCTGTGTACATCTCTCAGCTCATGTAGAATCACATATTCTAGAGATTTTAAGATATACTTGGTCCAGTACACACCCGTGTATAGACCATGTATCTCCCAAAAATCCTAAAAATCACTATAATAAGACGTGAGCAGAGGCAAAATAGAATTAGACTTTTAGAGGCAATTCTAGATGTAGATAACATTCAGAAGGGATGATATTGATCCAGAGAAGGGGAGAACGCAAAGAAATCCTAAAAAGATCCAATAGAATACAACTTCAATCCCTAAACTTGCAAAAACATTCTATACAAAAGAAAGAGAGATTTAGATTTATGAACTCTTTGTTTTCTATTAGTTTTTCCTGTTTATCTTTGATTTTGTTTTCTATCATGTGTAACTAAATACCTTGTCAGTGTCTAGGTGAGATGAACCCTATTTGAGATAACAATATGTTTTGATTCTTTTATTTAATGCAAATGTTTTGATTGATCTATTGTAATTCAATTATGTGTTTTAGGTATGTTCTAATAGATTTGGAATATTGCGACATAATCTGATTTCATAGCATAGAGATTGATAAAATCTATATATGAATAGATCTACCATAATTGAGAGGAGTTGATTGCAAACACAGAGATAGGTCAATATAGATCCTCTAAATTAGGGTCAAACCTAATAGCAAAATTCACAAATCGATAAAGCAATCCTAGAAACTTTATCTTAAAAAGATCCTATTAATAAACCTAGGATTAGTTATTAGTAGTCTCGAGAGAGTTATTAGCATAAGATAGGAATTTTCATGGTCCAATAGTCAATAAAATAATTGTATGATAAAAGGATAATTATCTAATGATTTTCAGAGGATCCATTACTTAGACACTAATTATTGAGATTGATTGTTTTTTGAGTAACTTCCTATGTTTCTGTGTTCAATATTGTTGTCTATTTTATTTTAATTGTTTAAGTTTAATTTCTTTATTAAAAATCTAAAATATAATTTGTAAGCTAAATAATAGAAGAAAGGTAATTATTAGTAATCATTTTCTTCATAGGATCAACCCGTGCTTACTGATATTAGTTAGGGCTATGTCATGCACTTGTGGTTAATTCAATATTGACAAACTTAAGATCTAAGTCAATCAAGTTTTTAGTGTTGATGTCAAAGACATTGATATTAGGAGCACCTGAATGCTATTACTCTAGTCATTATTTTTGTATTTATTTTATTTTATTTTTATTGCATATTGTTGTATTCTTGGCTTATTCATTTAATTATCTTTTAAACTTCTCTACATTAATGATGTGTTTGTGGTTTATTTTAGGGATTAAGGTTTAAAGTCATAACTACAACTCACAATGGAAGGATGGAGCAGACAATACTCTAATAGGAGCTATAATGTGTCTTTGTAATACATAAAATCACCTTATAAGAAAGATAGATTTCCTTATAGGTTTTTGGAGGTTCAACTAACATTCATGTTGTGTGTCGGCATTTTTGGGAATAATGTAGAGCCCCCTTACCTTAGAGTACCTACCGGAATACCCGTAGGTCATCCCGATACATACCCTACGAT
>JANIJH010000060.1:5327-15625 GCA_024520975.1 Erythroxylum areolatum
AGGCTAGCTTAGATCCATTGCATTAGGTTCCAATTAAGTGAGATGACCCAAGGTTGCACTCTATATTGCAATCCTTGGAATTCAATTTTTGATTCAACCTCTAAGGGTAAAACCGAAAGAAGAAGCGTGGATCAAAATAGCGCCATTGCCGAAGAACCAAGCAATTGGTTTTCTTTAGGTTAGCCGTTGTCATTTTTTTTCTCATCGAGTTTAGGAACTTTTTCTTCTACGTTTCATTTTCCATAGTTTAGTTTCATATTTGTCAGTTGTATAGGATTTTTATTTTCCTTTGCATAGTTTTAAAATTTTGAAAACACAAACACAAGCATACAATCACAGTTGGACTTTTCATATTTAGCATTCTTTTTGCATTCGAATAGTTTTTAAGTCTTTTCTTTGATTACTATTTGCGCCATACATACATACTTTCATACATACTTTCACACACCATACACTTGCATCCATCACATCTCATCTTTTATTTGACTGTGTGCTTGCGAGTAAATTTTGTTACTTTTTATTTTCCTTTGAATTGTTCCTGTGCATGCCCCGCAAAGCAAAACTCCTACCTTTTTATCCTAAAATTGAGAGACGTTTCAGAAAAATCAAAAAGGAGAGGATGGAAAAGGAGAGAAGTAAGGGATTTGTTGAAGAAGAGTCAAGTGAGAAAGGTAGTGAGAGCAACCCTTTAGAAGGGGTGAATGGTTGAAACGATTGTTCCCTTTGTAAGTTTTCTCATCTTCTTCTTCATCCAATTTCTGTTTTGCTGTTCCTGTTATGTTAGGGCGCTTTCACCGTGGCGACATATCCCTTTTGCCATAGCAAGGTGAATCACTGCATTTTGCTTGCGGCAGCATATTTCTTTCGCCACGGCGAGGCAAGTGGTTGTTTTTTGCCGTGGCAACATGTCATGTTCTGCCGCGGTGAACTTATCTGTTTAGGTTGTGATTTTTCCTTAGTTTTGTTAATTTACTTAATTTATTTTTCTATGTGTTCACTGCAGGATAATGCCTCAAACAAAGAACACTAACATTCCCCCTCCTAGTGCTTCCGATTCTTCTTCTAATAGTGTTACTTTTTCGGAACTCTATGAGAATGTAGATAATAGGCCTTTTATCAAAGAACGACCATTTCCATTAACTCCTCCTGACCATCCCTTTGTCCAGCAACTTGTTGCTTCTGACCTTACAGGCCAAGTCAAACCCCGTGCCTAAGGCAACGAAAAATTCGTTCGCCACACCTACACCTACTCCAGATTTAATAATACCATGAAACTTAACTTTCGTGGTATTCGAGCAGCTAATGCATTCACCGTCACCAATATCTGTCGACATTTTGATCTCCCCACCATTTTATGTTGCCATTATGATCAACTTATCCATCATTACTTATCGGGCGATGTTATTTGCACCCTCTGTTAAGAGGGCGCTGAATGGCATAAACCCTGATATTACCAACTCTATCTCAAGGGATCTGATTTCTTACTCGTAGCTCGTCCTTAGCTTCACCTAGTTTGCACTAACATTATCCCAACCACCCACCTTGCCTACATCACTAAACAACAAGCCCTCCATATTTACCTCCTGATGACTGGTCGCCCGGTCTACATAGCTCATACTATTGCCTCCACCCTTCACGACTCCATCAATACTACCAAATTTAGCAACGCCATCAATTTTCCCCATCTGATCTCTGATATTTTCCGAGCACATCATATCCTGGAGTTAGATACTGATGGCTATTTCGACTCGGCTCCACTCTTCAGATATATCCACCTGAAGCAGCCCACCATTCACCCCCCTCGTCCATTCCCCCTACTAATGATGTTGGTGCCACCTCAACCGTTGCGGCACCAGTTGAGGATGATCCTCCAGCTCAGGAGACTCCTGGGCCCGTGACCTTATAGACCCTCACTGATTGAGCTGATGGCCTCTGTGCAGATGTTGCTACTCTCCAGGACACCCTCCTTCAGGAGATTGCCAGGCAAGATCGAGATCAGTGGTATCGTAGGTAGATGGATGCAATACTCGTCGCGCGCACTTTTTTCGTTGCCATTTGATGAAGATGACACTTTGACTAGCACTGGCCCACCTGGAGCAGGTCCATCTAGATCTAGGGTTGACCCTCCTATGGAGTAGTCTAAGTCATTTGTCCTTTTTGTTTTCCTTTGAGTCAATTGTACTTTTTGTTTTATGTCGTTCTATTTTTAGTTTCGGTTTGCTGAATACTCAATCATGTTGCTGCTATTTCCCGCCTCAATGGTAGGTTGTGTATTATGATTCTCATTGTGCTTTGCCCAATGCGTTGTTATTCATTAGCCTTCCTTCACTTTTTCACACATCATTATGCTTTGATTATTTCATCATTGAGGGCAATTTTGTGTATAAGTGTGGGGGAGGTTATCCCAATTTGGGCAATTGTGATTTATTCATCCTTTTTGGCCGTTTTATTGCTTGTGCAAGTCACTGGTGTGTTATATGCAAATTTTTAAACTTAGTTATTGAGGTGAACTGCATTTTTCAAGTCTGTCTGGAATTTTGTGCCGAAACGACCTCTTCAGTTTGTCATGGCGACACTGTGAATTGTGTTTCACCGTAGTGAACTCCTAGCTTCGTCGCGGTGACACTAACCTTCATGACCAAAATTTTCTTTAATTCCATCATTTCAATCATTCTTCTAATTCAGATTCTTTTCACTCCCGTGTCTAGGAGCTTTTATAAATTTCAAAGTGGTCCTTGTGTTTTTAAAAACACCATCTTTGTTTTTTAAACGATAGTTGATTTCGATTAATTTCATTTTCAATGTTTTCAACACGAGTAAGTGAGGGTATGCTAAAAAAGTAGAACTTTATGTTTTTAAACCTTGAGATTGCTTAATTGAGATATCTAACCTTGTTGGAAGGATATTTGGGCCTGAGTTCTTTCATTTTTGTGAGTATCTGCTTAATTTCATATCTCTCTAGAACTTGTTTTAATTCTTGATTAAAGCTTGATGAACTAGCATTTTGTTAACATGATAGAGGCACTCTTTCAAAAGCTTATTGACCTAAACACAAACCCCTAAACACTTATCCATTGCTAGCCCCTTCAGCCATATTTTGAGTGCATGCACATGTCCTAATATTGATGTCAATATTTTATTTTCAATTCTTACTTTAAGTTTATCTTTGTAGATAGTAGATTTTTATATTAAAAAAAAAGCTTTCTCACAAGAAATTGGTTATTGAGGAAAGTCAAGAAAGAAAAGAAGGTAAAAAAAATTAAATGGCTTCCTAAAGGAAAGGGTTTCTACAAAGAGAAATGTTAAGTGATAGATTATGTTTGTTGTTTTTAAATATTTTCTTATGCATAGTTGACGTTTATTTCATGAGCAAAATAATTATGGTGCATGTACTCATTTTTCTTTCTTCTCGCTAATCCATTCATTTAGCCTTTTGTACATTACAACCTTGAAAAGTCCTCTTGATTTTCAAAATTATAGTTCCTATAGTGGAGAGGTAGAACTATCACAAGCTTATGGTAGAGAATGGACTAAGCAGATTTTGGAGTGAAATTATCCCAAGACAAGTGAGTAGATAGTTAAACAGTTTCCCTTTAGAGAAATCTCTTTTGCTTAATCTCTTTTGCATTTCTTGGCTCTTATTTTCATGTTTTATGCTTAATTTGACTCTTGAGTGCTTGCCTTCACTTTATGTAGTTTGGGAGTAAAATTGTCATACATAATTAGAAATTGTACTAAATTAATTTTTTAGAATAATTGATACTGCAAATTACCATCTGTTTGTTGTAGGACACTCAAGAAGTAGAGGTAAAGAGTGAAGGCTGAAAATGATAAGTCAACAAGTAAAGGCAACAGGAAAGTTCGTCACGGCGAAGTATGAAGTACTTAAGCAAAACTCTTCGGGATAATTTTTCCGCGGCATGAGATCATGTCACCACGGTGAACTCAGTAGATTATTCAAGAGACTTTTTGGGAAAATTTCACCGCAGTGTGAAGTTCACATTGCCACGACGAAGAAACCAAAAACTCTAAGTAAAAACTTTCTAGAAGAGTTCATCGCGGCAAACTCATCTGTCACTGCGGCAAACTTTCAAATACCAGAACCATTTTTGAAAGTTTTACCCACTATGCAACTTGATCTATAAACCCATTTTCACTAAAAGACCTATTTTAGGCTATCAAAATAGCAGAAGGGGAGCTGACACTTCCACAAGAAAACACACACCACATCCTTCGACTCCTCCACCATCAAATCACCATCTCCACGCAATACACCACCATTTTCTCTTATTTTCCACAGTTGGTAGCTACCATGGGATCTTCCAGTTGCTTCTCAGTTGTGAGGTTACTTGGAGCTATGAGTGGCTAGGCATCTCTTCCTTCTTGAAGATGTAGTGATGGCTTGAGTTCAATGGGCTTAAAAGGGGAGTAGCTTAATCTATGTTTGGCTATGATTTATGAACTCCTAGGTTTAGTTGTAATTGGTAGTTGAACATTCTTGATTAAAGTTTAATCAAGTGTTGGATATTCAATGTGTTATTGGGATTTGTTGGTGTAGAACTTAGAGCTTAAATATATGAAGTCTCATATATGTCTATTTGTGATCTTTTTAATTCTCTTTTATTTGCCTAGTTGTGTTTGATATTGAGTTGATTCTATATCCCAAAGTGACTTGTTGCATTGACTTACCCACTCCACACACTAAGGGCATTAAAGAAGGTCTTAAGAAATGGAGTTCATTGATTAAGACCTTGGACTTAAAGAGTTCTTTAAGGTTTACCGATTTCAAACTTAGTGATTTCTACTCCTATGAAAGATCAATTTCAAACTATGATAGCCAAAGCTCATTTTCAAGAGGATCTTATCACTATTTGAACGTTTGTTTTATTTTTCCGATTTCTATTCCCAAAATACAAAAACACTTTTTACACATTTTTCTTACAATTCATTTAATTTTGTTAAGATTTTTAAAGATCAAAACCCCCTTCCTTAACAATTTATCTTGCATTTAATGACATATAGGTTAGCTTAGATCCATCATTTAGGTTTCGATTAAGTAAGATGACCCAAGGTTGCATTCTATATTACAATTTATGGAATTAAATTTTTTATTTGACCTCCAAGGGTAAGAACAAAAAGGCTCCAATCAGAGGGCAATAATCTGAGCTTGCAAGGCTGTGACATATGCAACTATTACTTGTCAACTCCTCTAAAAGATCATAAGCTACCTCGATAGTTTTCCTAATCAACGATCCCCTAGTACCTACATCTATTGTACCCCTTGTAATCTAATTCACACCATTATAGAATGTTTGTAGTAAGAACTCCCTTGGAAGGTTGTGGTGTGGGTAACTTCTTTACAACTCTTTGAACCTCTCTTAATGAGTCCCATCATTTTGTTGAAAGTTTGTAATTTCCTTGAAGATTTATGTAGTATTTGTCAATAGGAAGTACTTAACAAGGAAAGCTTGGGCTACTTGCTCCTATGTAGTAATGTAAGATGCACTAAGTCAGTTATTCCATGCTTTGACTCGATCTCTCAAAGTGAGTGGAAATAATCTGAGCCTCACAGCATCATCATACATCTATTGGAATCTAAAAGTGTCATATATCTAGTGAGTGGAAATAATCTGAGCCTCACAACATCATCATACTTCCATTGGAATCTAAAAGTGTAATATATCTACAAAAATTTGTTAGGTGGGCATTGAGAACTTCAATTGATAACCTATAAAATTGAACACTGTTCTAGATTATTTCCAGTAATGCCAGCTTGATTCAAAATTGTTTGTTGTGACTGCAGGCCTCGTAACTCCTTATTGACTAAATTCAAGCCTCATAAAGCCCTTCAATGTTCTCTCAGCCCCTCTTTGTTATCCTTCTTTTGCCATATTTGTTTAAAAATTTTCTTGGCACTTTGCTCTCCTTAACTCTCGTTAGTGCCTTGTGATATCTGATAATACTTCATCACTAAATTTAGTAGACCTTCATGTGCTCCTTGTGTTCATGCACCTGCAATTACACAAGGAAAAGTAAAAGTATCAAACACTCTCAAATCAATGTTACCTAAACTAAATAATATACTAAACAAACAATCCACGACAACGGTGATAAAAACTTGTTGATTGCAAAACCAATTCACTAGTTTGATGCTAAAAAATGCAAGTATACGGGGTGTAACTTGTAGCAAAGAACAAATATTGATTCCTTAGGGATTATGTTTAGACACTACTTAATTCAGGTTGTTTCATTTTTGAACCAATTTTAATGAATATAAACTGAAAAATTAAACTAAATAAAAAACTAACAACTAATAAATGATAAAGAAAAAAATGCAGAAACTTGGAACTCAAGATTTAACAATTAGAGATCACTTTTTTCTTATCTTATCTCCTTCCTACCGTTAATTGAATCATGCCTCACCTAAGATGACCTATTGCATTAGCTACCCTCTCTCAAGGTGTACTTAATAATCCCTAGCCAAATTAAATGGAAATGATTGAGCAATCTCTCAATCTACAAAATCAGTCCACCAATTCAACTAGTTATAAAGTTATCTTATGGGTAATCAACAAATTAGCCAAGATCTCTCTCTAACTAATCAATTAAATTCATGAATGTAGGTTTATAGAGTTCCATTTATCATTATAGAACCCTATACAGTTTACCCAACTCAATTTCTCAATATATTGCAAGGTATAAGCTCAACATTCATGAAAAGCATCATTTATTCAAATTAACAAAGTAGGAGTTCAATAAGTAGTTAAAAAGCAATCTCTACAAATTACTTAGTGACTTATAATGTCATTAACATCCCTAATAACCAAATAATCGATAATAAAGAAGCTAGAAGAGAAAAACAAAATAAGAACTAGATGAAGCAAGCTCCTCCTCTTCTTTACCCAAATCTAGAAAATTTGGAGTTGGTGTACTCTTTTCCCAATTTGGAATGGAAATCTTGATTTTCTATCTCTATCTAGACTCTAAATATGTCTTTTAGTTCAAGGAGGCAAGTTCTCATGATACTTTTCTAGCCCTAGTGATTTTTCCCTTATATAGTCACAAGAACCTAAGAATAAGTGGAACCTGCGTGCCTCTTTGGGTTAGGGATCCGACGATCTTAGGAGTTAGCATGAATCCCATGATTGTGGGTTCTTTTCTTACAATTCCTCAACTTCTCTTCTCCTCTCTTGGTCCCTAGCTCAATCACAAAAGTGGCCACCCTCTATTCCTACATCAAAATTATCAATTCTTACCCTAAATCAACATCAAACATAAAAAAACAACTATAAAGATCAACTAAACAAAATAAATCCTAAAACACAACAATAATAACCTATTATGCAAGAAATGCATGCCAAATTCTTAAAAAAACAAACACTAATGCACAACTATCAGTACACTCAAATACCATTCATAAGTAAGACATTCCATAACTTTGCATATCATTTCATTTCTCTACCACTAACGTTCACATGCAAAATCATAGATCAAAAGACTTTTCAAGGTTGTAATGTGGATAAAGGTAAAGTGAGATATATTTAGGTTAAGTAGCATGAAATCCATTAAAGCTAGTGAAATAAAGGTAACAATCAATATACTATCAAATGCAGAAAACCGATATTCACTCATAATTATATGCATCAACTATGATGAATGCAAAAACATGTTTCATAACTCACACTCAAGCTCTTATACACAAACCACATGAAGTATATAACAATCCAAAGGGATCACCCATACAATTGATGACAGGATGATGAAACCATAAAGAGTCCCTTTCAAGCCAACATCTTACTCATATTCAACATACTCAAATAACCCATTCAATTCAATTTTAGGAGGACGCAATAAGTATGAATAACCTTGCAAACCACTTATGTACTTTCTCCTTGATACATTTACTTAAACATTTTTAATTCTTTTTATTTTTCTTTCTTTTTCTTTTTATTTTCTTTACTTTATGAACATTAAAAGAAACTACATTAACATGGGAATTTCAATGACAAGACATAAAATAGCATCCCAATCATTATAGCCAATCCAAATATATGTGCACCCACACACTTAGAATTTTGTACATCCACAAACTCAACAATCATAAATATTCCACTAGCTTTATTGCTTGGGTAAGAAATTTGGTTAAGTACAAAGCATGTAATGTGGTTAATAAAAAAAAGAAAGATTAATAAGGCTCAAAGGAGTCTTAACAAGGGAAAAATCATGTTAATGGGATAGGATATTAACAAAGAATGCCTAATCATTTCCAGGTTAATGCATGTGATAAAAATGTGGTCATAAATAGAAACTCAAAGCAAAGTTAGGATGTACATGTCATGAAGGTCACACAATATCAAAAGACAATGAGACTGATATAGATGTGCCAGTCTAATAAGGCTTAAAATCTTACTAGTTTTGTCTACCACTAGTCACTACTCTTCTAAAGGTAATGCATATCAACCAATCAAAAGAGTAAAAATACGTGCTAAAGTTGCTATAAAATTCTCTAGTCAATTCACACTCTATTATGACTATATAATCCTATAAGCAATAGAAAATAAGAAAATTTTTGTTTGTTTGTCTTATTCTTTATCTCATTTTGATTGTAAACTTAAAACAAGTAAAACAAATAAATTTAAAAACACACATGCATGAAAAAAGTAATGTAGAAATGTAAAGAAAAGAAATTTATTTCCCTTGGATTGCCTCCCAAGAAGCGCCTTTGTTTAGGATCGCTAGCTCGACTATATTTTTCCTCCTTACGTGACAAAATTATGATTTTCCGGTTTCACATAAGGCTTCTCCATATGAGGTTCTTTCAGATAGAGCCTTGGTTTATAATCATTCATGTCTAGCATCTTCCCTATCTTCAGATTTTTCATCTCTACCAAGACCTCACTCTTTTGAAATAATTCGAATGATACTTTGCTTTTTTCATCTTCCAACCTACTAGGTAAAGGTGAAGAGCTAGTCTCGAAAATAATTACGAGGTTAGTACTTACATTTGAGCTAAAAGATATGTCTTTTTTTTATTTGAGCTCCTTCTTTGCTTATTCCACATAAGCAACTCCTTGAGTATTACATTTAAGATTCTTAAGCAGTTCATCACTTTGTAAGATTTCCGCACTTACATCCATAGGGTATACATCAAGTTGATATGACTGCTCCTCATCAACTTTTGATTCTAGGCTTTCGATCCTCACTACAATTTCACCCATTTGGCTTAAGAAGTTCTATTTCTAAACATTATATTACTTATATCATGTTGGAGCTATTGCAACTATTGTTGTAGGCTCTGCTGAAATTGGAGATTGTTAACAATCACAACATTCATCAATTCTTCCAGGGATGTACCTAAGTTTTGTTGGCTCTCCACATCTTGAAAACTAGACCAAGATTGCCTTTCATCCTGCTGGAATTGTAGGGTATTCTGTTGAAGTTATTGAATACTCTCTTAAAGCTGCTACATACCTCACTGAAATTGAAGATGGCCAGCATTACATGTCTTGATATAGTTGTCCAGAGGTGTACTTGAGTTGTCACAAGAAGCTTCTGGCCCACACCGGAATTGTTGTGTGTCCTGTAAACTATCATAGAAGTAATTCTGGTTGTTATCCCATCCATAACCAAAGTTAGGTTTGGTTATAGGATTGAGAACAAGAGTTAAAGCAAAAATTAATTTGATCCATGATTTTTTTAATAAATCACAATCATGAAACAAAATAAAGAAAGGATTACAAAATAACTAAAAAGAAATCAATTACGAACAAGTATATATAGAAAATCAATTAAAATCACAAACAAAAAATAAAACACCTGTTGGGTCCCGATTCCTCTTTCTTATTAAATAAGCATGTTTATTTTATTTTGAGGTTTAGTTTGCTTAATTCCTTTTGGTTAGAATAATTTGAGGTTTTATTTGCTTAGGTTGATGGAAATTAAATGGAGGGATTAAGATTAAATTAGAGTTACATGTACATGTTGTTAGTAAAAAAGTAGAGGAAATGGGCGTATAAGTTTAAATTTGGAAGTTCACTTAAGTTGTTTAGGCTTAAGGCTTATAAGGAGGGGCATCTTAGTCTTTTTAGTTTCATTAAAGGAGAAAGAAGGAACAAAAGGGCTTATGGTCTTATGGTGAAGGAGGAGAACGAAAATTGCATGTAAAAAGAGGATAAATGAAGCTACATCATTTTGGACTTAGGCTTGTAAGTTAAGAAACAAAAATTAGCTAAGTCTTTTGAGAGAAGTTACGAAAGTTACAAGGAAAAGAAAAAGAGGGAGACCTTCGGTGGAGTAAA
>JANIJH010000062.1:6947-44011 GCA_024520975.1 Erythroxylum areolatum
ACTTTATTTTTCTCCTTATGTTTCAATTTATAGCAGTCAGCCTTTATATGCCCCTTTTTCTTGCAATAATTACAAGTGTTATTTCTATGTCTGGATTTTGACCTGCCTTTGGATCTATTTCTTTCAAAATCTCTATTTTCTTATCCAAGTCATTTGAGATGTACTGATTTGCTTGGTCTTGACATTGAAGAGAAATAAATTTCAATATTTATGTGCGAAGTATTTGTCCAGAATTAGGTCCATGTATTTTGATTTATTATTTGTGCAATTTCAGGGAACAGACGCATCCCAAGTTGATGACACCATGGCACTGGCAACGACATTTGCACAAATGAAGTTGTGAGTTTATAATGGTATTGTTGCATTGCCAATTGAAAAGACATGCAGCTATTACTTATGGAAGGCAAGGCAAGGCAAGCTGTTATATATGTGTTACCACAGAAAATCTTGATTACATACGATGATATATTTTTATTGTTCTTATTAGATTAATAGAAATGCAAAGTAAAATTTCAGTTTCCTTTTGAATTTGATTGCCTGGTTTCTGATAGAAGACATTAATTATGCTTTTAATGCAACAATTAATAAGGGTCTATTGAAAAAATGTCTCACCTTACCTATATGATGATGAGCCAACTGATCTACTTGACCAACTCACCTTCCAAAGGCAAAGCTGAAGCAGAACTTTTATTGTTTTGACTTTTGGAATGCAATTTCTTGTTATGTTCTGCAGCACCACCAGCTGTAGGTCACCAACTCAACCTTCTTCACTCGTGTCCTCCAAGTGAATGGTGGCTTAGACTTTAGAGCCAAGGCAAAAAGTGAATCGCTTTGACTACTCTGCTGCCTGGTCATGAAAATGCATTATAACAATTTCAGGTCACAATAATATTTCCACCAGTTATTTACCAAGAAAATTATGAACCCACTGTATTATAAAGCATGAAATAACCGTCAAAATTTATAGAGTATATTTTCCATATAAAAACAGAATTTAATAAATATGATAATTTTTAATTGGGAACTTCAATAGGTCAGTTAGGGCTTGGGGCTTGCGCTCTTTATAGCTTAAGTCTAGCTCAAAAAATTTTTGAAACTTGAGCTCAACTCAAAGGTTCACATGTTTAATTGGGCATGTGAAGCTTGGCCCAAACTTGAGCACAATCAACCTTTAGACAACCAAAGTCTAATTAGGCTAAAGTAATTTGGATCAAATTTAGACCTAATTATGATTTAATTAGATCTAATTGGGCTAATCAAGTATAATTGAGTTAGGTTAGGCCTAAAAGTTTAACCTTTTAAAGAAATATTAAATGTTCTAATGCCTATTTAGGCCAAGTCAAGTCTAAAAGTCAAACTTTTTTAGAAAAATATCAAATATTCCAAATTGGTAATTCATATCCAAAAATCTAACTCTTTAGAAAGTTTTGTGATTGAGACAAATATTCAAATATTCTATTTAAAGAGTTACTTTCCTTCATCTCTTTTCACTTTTAATATGAAAATTGGGAAATAATGTTTTGGTCCTCATTTCTCAATTCCCATTTTGAGAGTGAAAAGACACTATAAATAGAGCATTTGGGTATTGCTTCAACCACAAATATCCCAAAAGATTGGACCTTTGTGCTTAATTTTTCTTAATTGGATTTGGACCATGTGTTGTAAATGGGTTTTGTTGAATTGAGAGAGGTTTCAACCAATATTTTGATAATAACAAAAGATAATTACTACTAGTCTGTTTATTAATTTGATAAAGAGCAATATTAGAACAAAATGAAGTCATAAACCCAGTAAGATAGTGTATGAAATGAAGATCAAAACAAGAACAAAAGAAGATCAAGGATCATCTAGATTATTTTACATTATGTATTATTATTTGTAATCTCACTTTGTTAATTTGGTGATCCTTCCAAAAGGCTCATCATGCATATTCACTTTATCTTACTTCATTGCACGAGTCTTTACATTCATCAAAAGGTATTGGAGCTTTTCATTTTACTATAAAATCATCTTAATCTTTCAAATAATCTTAGGAAAATATTGTGGAAAATGTTTTAATCATATTTGGATTAAACAAATTGGTTTTGAACATTTGAAGTTGTTAAATTATGTTTTTAGGGAGATTGGTTGACTTATATAGACTAGTGGTCAACTAATATAAGTTAAAGTTGTTAAATTTGAAGTATTGAGAATTTGCTATAATGTTGGTTGATGTATTGGTTGACTAATACTAGTCGATCAGTGTTTCAAAAACTAATGAATGTGGAGCTTTTAATGCATACTGATTGATTAGTACGTTATACTAGTTCACAAGTACATTGAACATGGTTGTTGTAATGAATAATTCTTAGCTTCAACGACTATTTTAGGTCCTAAAATACTATAAATATTTATTTTCTCATTGGTTTTAGCATTAAAAAGGTTTTAAAGTGTTGTATACATATATTTTCAATAGTTCTTCATTCATATTGAGCATCATTATGTCATATTTGTTTAAGATGTTTTGGAGTTATCAAGTAATAAAGTGAGGAATTTTGAGTTGTAATATTTGGTTGGGACAATATATTATTGTATTTAGGGGTGATACAAGTGAGATTGAGGTTCCATTTTACCTTATAAGAAGAATGTAAGAAGGGTCCCTCTTTATCGAAAAAGATTGTACAATGGTTATTCCTAGCATTGAAAGAAGAATTATAGTAGAATTTTAAGAAGAGTCTTGGGGGTCAACATAGATAAGGTTTGTCTATTAAACCACCATTAATCGGTTTGCATTTTCATCTCCATATCTTATTTAAATTATCGTTTAATTGTTTGATCAATTTATATTAAGCAATTTCTTTATACTTATTTATATTGATTATTATTAATTGAATACATTGGTAAAATTTTTTTTTGAATTTTATAAATAACCAATTCATCCCTCTCTTAGGTGCTATGAGAGACTAACACTTGGTATTAAAGCAAGTTGATCAGGCTAGCATTTCTAACAAAATCTTATAGAAAAAAATCATAATAGCATATTTAGGAGCATGATCATGATCATTCAACTTAAAGGGACAAAACATTAGTAAAACACCTTTCTTTGATATAAATGATTATCTTTATTGAAAATCTAGGATGAGATTCTTTTTAATGGTTAAAGGTGTAGACCTATGGGAAATAGTGTCAAATGGTTCCTATAATTCTTATGAAAATTGTAGATAATAAAAGGTATCCAAATTAAAGGAAGAACGAGAACCTCAAGATAAGAGATTACTTTCCTTAAATAGTAATGCCATAAGATCCTTTTGTGCATTAGGAATGCGTGAATTCAATAAGGTCCCTATGTGCAAAACAACTCACAAAATTTGGCATACTTTATAACTTACATATGAGGGAACCAATCAAGTAAAAGACAGAAAAGTAAGTATGCTAATGAATCAATATGAATTGTTTCAAATAAAGCATAATAAAAAAATATCTAGCATGTATCCTAGGTTTATTGATATTATTAATGCTCTTATAGGTCTTGAAAAGATCTATACTTATGTTAAATTGGTAAAAAAAGTTGCTTAAATCACTTCCAAAGACATGGGAAGCTAAAGAGATGTGTATACAAAAAGCCAAGGATCTAACAACACTACCAATAGAGGAACTTATTGGATCTCTTCTCACATACGAAATGAGGTTCTAAGAGAGACAAGAAGAAACATTGCTTTCAAGGAAAAGTAAATTAATATTTGAAGCCTCAAAAGGAGAATAAAGCAAAGATGAAGAGACATCAACTAGTGAAAGCAAAGAAGAAGACATTGACTTACTCATTAGAAAATTCAAGAAGTTATTAAAGAAGAAATTGTCCAAAAGAAAGGATTCAAGGAACATAAAAGGGATTTAAAATATAAATCCTCGAATATTATTTTCTTTAAATATAGAAAATTTGGCCATATAAAGTCATAATGTTCTCAACTCTAAAATAATGAGACGTACAAAAGAAATTATAAAAGTTAGAAGAAGGACAAAAAGAAAGCACTTAAAGCATCAATTTAGGATGACATAAGTTAATTTGAAAGAGAGAATTCGGAAAAAGAGATAGCTCATATGTGCTTTATCACTATGGACAATGATGAGGTAACACCCAACCTTAATTCTTACAATGATAGTGATGATGATATGACATATGGTGAATTAGTTGAATGTCTAGAAATAATGAGTAAGCAAAAGAAGAAACTATCATTAGAACTTAAGAGAGTTCAAAAATAGCTAGATACATGCATAAGTGAGAGTAAAAAGATGAAAAATGAATTGCATAGCATGAAAACATCATAAAATGTGATTATTAATTATAATTATGACCTAAACACATTAAGGCATAAGAACGAAACATTGAAAAAGGAAATTGATGCTATCAAGGATTCTTTATCCAAATTCACTAAAAGGAGTGAAAAACTAGAAAAAAATGCTAAGAGCTTAAATGACTTCCAATGATAGGCATGTAATTCGATATAAATGTGAAATGTTTCCAACACTGAAACTTTGTCAAAGGAAAACATTTACTCAGTGAAGAAATATTGCCTAAAATGATAAATAAGCATGGAACATCCATATCTAAACATACACATGCACATGACACAATCATTAAGGCTCAACCTAAGAGCAACATCATGCTTTTATATATGGCTCACAACCTAGGCATAGAGTTCAATACTCTCAAAGAAGAACGTGAATAATTTCTATAATAACGTGCAAACCTACTCACACCCCTATAGATGACAAGCCTCTCTCCTAAAATGACTAAGTGACAAGCCCGACATCCCATAGTGACTCTCCAGTTGATATCTAATCCAACTGGAAAATTCTCGTGGAGCTAAGCTTATTGCCTTTTTTAGTCAGAAAGCTTTAACTCAACATTTATAAATATAAACAATGGATTTTTTCTTTTTTTCTTTTTTCTTTTTAGTGTGAATCATTTTACTAAAAATTTCGGCAGCACAACGTCTGTATTTAAACATTATCAAAATTTTAAAAATCAATGTAAAATTTCAAAACACTTCTATGTTCACACCAATTTCTCAACTACAAATTTTAGACTTCAAGTCCAATTATAAGCAACCTCAAACAGTTACATCAAATGATTTTAGAAAGGCTAAAACATATTTATGCATTTAATTTAAAAAATGTTCATAAATATTCGTTCTTTTCATAAATATACATTCCAAAACATATTGAAAGGTATGCAATAGTTCCCAAAAATATTTACAGGGAAAAAATGCCTACACAGTAGCACGTGAGAAGTTGACTACTTATGAGGTGGAGTCCCTACTACTGAAGCCTTTAAGCGTGCACCTGGGAGGTTTTATTTTGAAAACAAAAAGTAAAGTGTGAGCTAAACGAGCTCAGTAAACTTTTCTATGCAAATCATTTTTAATAATTTAAACCTCTCTAAAACAAATTCATTTAATTTCTTATGATACAATACCAACATAACACATTTATGCTTTCTGAAGTCAAATTTCTTAAGTTACATTTAAAGTAAATTGTGGCGGCATCATTATTGTCATGAAATTTCTTATATGACATAGCCCACCAGTAACTTTTTACCATATGATACTCTTAGGCATAAAGTCACGAAGCTGGTTATGCATCGCTTATCGCAACTAGTTAACCATTAGTTACGGAGCTGGTTCTACATCCCTTACTCGCACTGTGTTAACCACTATACATTGATAGTTACAGAGCTAGTTCTGCATCGATTACCCGTAACTAGTTAACCATTAGTTACAGAGCTAGTTCTACATCGCTTACCCGCACTAAGTTAACATCTATACATTGGTAGTTACGGAGCTAATTCTACATCGTTTACCTGCAACTGATTAACCACTAGTTACAGAGCTAGTTTTTATTACTTACCACTAGGTTAACCGCTATACACCGGTATAATAACATGTATAAAACCTAACGGTGTACCATAGGCTAAAGAATCATCTTTCCTTTTTATCAACAAATAACATAATTTTAATATAACTTCAAATCGTACAAAATTCAACTTTCAAACTTCAATTCATATATTGCTAAAACATAAAGTTACACTAGCAATATTCATTTATAATGTATCATTCACATAAAACTCATAATTATACAATTTAAAATTACATGTCATCAATTCTTTTGTTAAGAATTTATTCATATAAAAAGGTTAAAATACACTCATGACCATTTTGCAAACTTATCGCCAAGCACACTCACTCGTTTATACCTCTCCTTTACCTACACAAATCGCATTTCATTTAGGCATTTATTTCTAAATTCAAAAATAAGGCATTAAAATTATATATTCGGTTTAACCGAATTCGAGATTAATATTTAATCGCGTAACATGTATGCTAATCATATTTTCGCTTACTTCCATAGTTGTCCTATTGTTCTCCATTTCAAAGTCTAACTTTAAAAATTACTTAAATACCATCTTTTACCCACTTTAACTTATAAATTTCTGCAAAATACTATCTCACGCAATTATTTCACCATAACCATAATTAAACTTCAACAACTCATACCAACAATTACATTTCCTCTTAAGGCCAAATTGTCTTCACCACATATG
Source organism: Erythroxylum areolatum (assembly GCA_024520975.1). NCBI lineage: Eukaryota > Viridiplantae > Streptophyta > Magnoliopsida > Malpighiales > Erythroxylaceae > Erythroxylum > Erythroxylum areolatum. The sequence continues at coordinate 13,528 of JANIJH010000062.1, forward strand.
CTTATATTGTCATTTCATTTTCTTTCCATTTTTCAACACTATTCACCTAAGATTCATGACAAGCATCATCCAAACACATCATAAACCATTTCAACTTCATTACTTTCCACATACACCCCATATACTAAGTTTTTCCAAATAATAACATAACACTTCATTTAATAATTCTAATGCAACAAATATACTTAATGATCATCCTTAATCATATTCACATGGTCATTACATCATAACCCTACTTTTATACCAAAAAACCCTTAAGGCTTAACTTAACATATTTCATATTAAACTTTTCCAATTCAATTTCAAATCAATTCTTTTTCATTTCTTTACTTTAACAAGTAACTGACAATCTGAGTTTTATGACATGTCAAATGATATAAGAATGATGCTTGAATTGGAATGAAATGCAAGTGATGTTAATGATTGATTGTGCTGAAAATTTTGCATGAACTTGGAAGTGGTTCTGTTTTGTCTTTGATGTACGGAAATCGTGGGATATAGATTGATTTATGGATGAATTAGTTCTAGATTTGAAGTAAAATGAAGGTGGATTTATGCCAAAGAAAGATGCTAATTTGATGTTCTTGAATTGGGAAAGAACTAGGACTATATGCATAATAATGTAAAAGTTTCTAGTTTGATAATTTGTGAGCTGTTGATTGAATAATTTTGAACTGGAATAAGAGATGTTATTCGTGAAGAATTGGAATATGATTTAGGCTTAATAGAGGCATAATTGATGAATTATAAAGAGGTTGTTTAACTTTGGTATAAAGTACAAAAAAAAATCTGGAAAACAATGAAAGAAGAATTGCTGTAATATGTTAGCTATAGTGTTGTCATTGAACATACATCGATATTTTGGCCATAACTTGATCTGTAGATATCCAAATATGATGATTTTAAGTTTAGATTAAATTAGAGACATAAGGATAATTTTTTATAAGGAATCTAATTTTAATTCTGTCTCTAAGAGTTTCAAATTTTGGTTTGAAGTTGAGTTTTTGGATTCTATCACTGTTTGAGAACAGTATGTATAATTTTAGGTATAACTTGTAGAATACTGAACCAAATTATATGAACTTTAATTCATTAAAAACTTAAGACATATGGGAACATTTTTTTAGAAGAATGTACTACCTAGTTACTTCATTTTCTATGTCATAATGGCCATACAAAACTGACCCGAAACCTGTCCTGAGAAAATCTGGAAAACTAATGAAGGAATTAGATGGGAACTTTTGGATAACCCATCCCAGGATTGTGGGAAGCCATATATGATTGTGGAAATTGCATGAAAGTAAAGAAAATATTCTTTTGTGTGATTCTTGAAACAATTAAGGATAAGGTATTTAACTATGATGCATTTGGACTTGATTAAGGTTTAAAAAGAACATAATTTAATGTTTGAAAAGTTGGTTAAATGTGTGACAAGTTTTGATTGTTAATTGATGTTATACTTCAAGGAAAAGAATGTTGGATAATAATGCATCTAAATTTGGATGAATGAGTATTGAAGAAAGTAGGGTATTTCTGAATGAGAATTGGATGAATGTATGAGTATATGTTGCTGGAAAATTTTTGATGAATGTATAGATTTATCTTGCTAAAATTTCAGATGTAAGGTACCAATTGTGTTTGTATTATGAGAAGCTTTTTGATCATGGAAATGTTTAAGGATAAGTGTAAAGTATGATTGATGAATTTGGAGTAAATCAAGTTATTTTAAAGGGACAAACCTGATTACAAAATGGTAGTATACAAAGTATGATGTTGAATGGTTAAGAAAGTTGAATAAAGTTTTATACCTGGGAAAAACAGTTGAGCATGCATTGAACATGACATATGTATATATGTGCACAAATGAATATGTATTTGATTGGTCGACTTTGTAACATGAATTGTATGATTTTAGACGTTTAAGTCAGACGCCATTCAGACATTGCCGGACCATCCAGGCAATAGCATAAATTGGAGCGTATTGTGAGTCAACCTAGATGATATCACTATGATTGATTTATTTCTGTTTCTATTTAATTCCTATATATTGAACTGGTAATGAATTGATTGTGACTTGTTTATGAATTCCAGACATTAATGGTTCGAGAAGTTTGATATTCGGTCATGTATTGGAAGTGTTCTATTTGCATCTGACTTCTGAATGATAACTCAACGAAAGTTAAATGCCAGACTTAGGTTCGATGAATATGAGATTCTGTCTATGCATCATAAGTGAATGTTATACATGACACATTCTGTTATTTGATGCATTTCATAAAATGTATGTTTAGATAAAGACGTTGTGATTAGAGTAGCCAGTCTGAAAGAGCTTTAAGCTCAGAATTCTGCACGTAAAGCTTTGCTCCGTGATTTCTGTTTCTGACTGAGCTCAATGAGCCAGTATCTATATCTGTATCTGAAAGGCGCTCGGTCACAACAAATAATAATAAATCTGAAGTCTCATATGCATATGCATTTATATACTTATGATTATGAAATATATGATCATGAAATCTTTTTTAAAATTGTGATGATGAAGTGATATGCCATGATAATGTGATTGAAGTGATATGCCATGATAATGTGATTGATTGAGTTATTCATGTTCTGAAAGAATGTTTGTGAAATTGGTTGATTATGTGATATTTGTGTATTTGACCTGAGTAAGATTATTAATGATGGTTCACTCATTAAGTTCGCAAAATTGATCAAAAATTGCAATGTAGCTTTTCAGGTATGAGACAGGAGACCTAGTTCCTAAGATTTGTCTAGAAGAACATTTTGGATTAAGATATAGCTCAAAGGTCTATCAGCTGACATAAGAGAAGTTATAGTTTATAATTTGTAGTTTCTTGTCATATAGAACTTTTGTATAAGGATTGTAAATATTTGTTTCAATGAATACAATGTAAACTTTTGTCAATGAATGAAATGAAGTGTTGAAGTTTTTAAATATTGTATATTCTTTATGATATCATTTAAGAGATTATGTTTGTTCTAACATACCATGGTCATGGGATATGTATTTAAATATCCTCTGAATATTCGGGTATATAATCTATAATAGTGAGATGTTATATGAAGTATCTTAGATTCATATATCGATAGACATAAAAAAAAATAGAATGTAAGATGTTTCAAATGAATTTATAAGTATAAGAAGCTCACGTTAACTTTGAAAGTTAACGTTAGTTTTGAAAGCTAAAAAAATTACGTAATAGTATGGAAATGATCTCAACCTAAAATTGTTTCATTCCTTCTCTACAACCATTAAATAGCATTTAATGCTCTTCATCGATTAAAAGAATGTTGGAAGGCGGAATTATTGAATCCTAAACTAAGAGTTGGTGGGCCCTTAATAGGGTGGGGCCCCTAATGGGGTAGGGCCCTAGGTAAGTATCTTGGATGTCCCTTCCAGGGTCAGGATTGATGATTAGATAAAATCATCATCTATAGTTTTCTGTTATAAAAATTTGGCGACGTTTTCGACGATAATTTTGGAACTTTTAGTGACTATTTTTCGTCGCTAATAGTCCCTTCTATTATAATGAAACCAACACTTCAATCAAAATTATCTTCTCGGGCAGGAGTAAATTAGGCTCTTTTAAACTTAATTGGATAGAGAATCCCCATCAGAGCATTTCTCCGGTCAGTTAGAGTATGCATGTCATTTCTCAGGGTTGGAGAAAGTTGGAAGTATACTCCCACTATTGCATGCATATGAGAGGAACGCAAATGGGGAATTAAATTCTCTTATGGATGAATTTCCAGGTATCTGATTACTGTTGACAGTGATTAGGAGTGATTATTATATTTTATGTTAATACATTGGCTTATTTCAATGCTTTAATTGTATAGATTCCTTATTTAGAGCAAAGTAATTTCTCTTCTGCCAACAGTTTCTTAGCAGCTATTTGTTTGCAGTTATGGACTAACTTCGGTTGCATTAGAGCTTGTCAACATTATAAGTCGATCTCTGCTCCCTTCATTGATGTGGTAAACATCTGAAATCTCAAATGAACATCATCAGCTTACGCTGTTTTCTTTGATCTTCTGTTGGAAAGGTTGATTATAGGTCAAGGTTCGACAAATCTACCTTTATTTGTGCCGCCATCCTATCTTCACGTTAGAGAGTCAGATTTATTTGTTTCTCACGTTCTGATGTTTCACGTTTGTATACTGAAGAATTTGGCTTTTTATTTCATTATTTATATTTTACCAGTGAATTCATTTGTGGTTATGGTTGATCATCTCAATAACACAGTTATCTAAGTGTTGAAGAGAAAATGAAATTCTAGATTCTACTTCTAGGCTATCACATAAAATAAAACTCTTGAGTAGGGTGGGACAAATGGCATCTAATGATGAGTTGCTTGGTATAACATCACAAATAGCTTCATGTGTGCTAAGTGCTAGACCTGGAAGTGAAACATCTGGTTACTTTCCCACGTGGTATCTACTGCTATAGATGCAGATGTTGCCAGGGAATAGTTAGAAACAGTGGCAGATGTTTCGCATGAATTTTCAAGAACTGATGCCAATGTGAAATCCTCTCTTTCTATTTCTTTCAAGGTAAATAATCGGCAAATTGCTACAGCTTCATGCTTAAATTGTCTTGTAACTTACTTGATGCACTGCCTGTGTTTAATCTCTGCAAGTTCTAACAAATAACAATATTCAGTGAGATATCTAATAATACGCAGCCTTATCCTACATAGTAAAAAAAAATGACAGCATTCCACACACCTCTACTGGATGACAATGACATGGTGTAATTCAACAGAGCTGTTAAGAGGTCATGGGTGTGTACTTGATGATCTTTGCTCAGTGATAGCTTGAATTCAGTAGCTGTTTGCTTGGCCCTTGGAAGAAATTGGTCAAGTCCTGAGCAACAATTTCTGCTTTTCTGTTTCATGCACAGTTCTATTGTGGAGGAAATATTTCCGTACATTAACATACTTGTTACGGTTGTATTCTAATTACTTTTGAGTCTAGAATTGCATGACAGATTGTTGCTCATGTTCTGGCTTCTACATTATGCACTAGTACGTGTCCATATGCCTAACTGGACTGTGCACAATTAATCCTATCCGAGCCTGATATGCTTCTTCCAAGTTTCTTGTTTATCAACCCATGACATTTGTAGGCAGGCAAACTTCTCTCAATGCATTTTTGGCTTTTGTTGGTTCAGGGAAATATTACTTATTTTGAATGCACAACACAAGATCATCTCGAATTAATAAACTAATTTGAACGGAGGTTATATAAACCATTTGACATTGCAAGATTCAATCCATGTTTACAAAATCAAGATTAAATTGTTAGAAGGCAGAACTGTCATAGGGGTCAGTTCAAAACAATATCTCAATAAAGCCCACGTCACATCAAATAAGTTAAAAGCTAACCTAAAAAAATGTCTCCGTCACCGGAAAACGCCCAGAAAATGTCAATCTAACAACCATATTGTACACTTCACATAAATCAAATCAATCACCCAACTGGAAACACCAAGAGCTTTATATAAGATCAGCAACATTCATAGGCATTTCATCAATCTGGGTACTGTAGTACTGCTCAATATCTCTTAAAATCTTGATATCATCACTTTTGACGAAGTTTATTGCCACACCCTGCAAACCACCAAATGGTCATTCTACATTCATTGGATAAGATAGTCATACAGGGTATAAAGACATGAACGCTACAAACCCATCATACACAATGTTGATCACAGTTCTGAAGGAAAATTTCTTTAAACTACCTAGCTAGAAAAACCAATATGTTGAGGTGAAAATCACACCCAGTAATCAGGTAATCAAGGCAATAGATAGAAATAGAAGTATGTACCTTTCGTCCAAATCGGCCAGAGCGACCTATCCTGTGAATGTAAAGCTCGCGATTGTTTGGAAGGTCATAATTTATCACCAGGGATACCTGAAACAGAAATAGTGGTATGTGCATCAGAAAATCCAATCAAGTTATCCACAACACAACTTATAATCAAAATCTGCAGGTTTATATAAGAAGACTTGAGAGTTATTTCTCTAAGCTTGCAAAAGAATGACACTAGATGGGTTTATTGCCGCTTTTTCAAGACTCAGAATTCTTTCTCCTCCTGTTACCTAAAAGTTCAGCTTAGCTTCTATCACTGATAATGTAGATCAATTCTCTTATTCATTAGATTAAATTCCATGTTTCCATTGTATATATGGGACATCTTCTGAAAATGATTATATATAAACAAACATTTGTTTGCATCAACTTGTACAATTCAGCAACACTAAGCAATTTTAATAGTAAATACTCAGCTGAACAAACAGCAGATGCATGAATTGTTTTAACAAAGGTAGACATTTGACATAGCATAGTTACGAAGTCCAAGAGCACAATTCTCCATCCAGTCAAAATCAAAATAAGAAGTTTTGATTTTAAGCAAATTAGTAAAGATAATCAAACTAAGAGTTCAATAAACAGCACACTTTTTCATCCATTGGGAGAGAGAAGGAATGCTTGACAATCTTTACCAGATTTTTCAACAAGTTCGATAAGGTTACTCTTGCTCTCTACTTTAGGGTTCCACTGATCATTTTAAAGAATAGACTATTATTAAATAAAAAGCTTATGCAGCTCCAAGAATTTAATGCTGAGCCTATCCACAAAAGATAAGCACTTGAAAATATGTCAAAACTCATTTTCACATTTTAAGAAAGAAATCACAATTTTACTGAATACTGTTAACCCCAAATTACATAATCAACTTGATGGAAATATTAGAATTCATGTTAATATTATAATCCCTTTACACTTTGATAGGACAGATCCTTATCACTAGAAAAGAAATTCTATAGGAAGGCACTCAAGTGAAGAATAATCAGAAGGTACTTGCCTGTTGCACATCAAGCCCTCGGGCCCAGACATCGGTTGTGATAAGTACACGGGTAGTACCAGCTCTGAATTCTCCCATAATTGCATCTCTTTCCTTTTGAGGCATATCACCATGCATTGATGAAACTGTAAAGTTGTTGCTGCGCATCTTTTCAGTTAGCCAATCCACCTGCATTAGAGATAGGACAATGATTATGGAAAACACATCAGACAATATACAAGCACAGCATCAGGAACCAAAGTCTACAAGGCTTCACATCTTAAGATGAAGTGAATTTCTGATTGTTTTCCACTAATCACATTTACCAATCACCTCAGCTACAGTGATAAGAAATGCTGATTTTCAATTTCCACCTACGATGAAACACATCCCAAAAGGTCATATTTGAAGTAAGAAAAAAAAAGGCATGAAACTGATCAAAATAAAATCCTCCCTGGATTTGTGGTCATTTTCATTGGTAATAAACACTTACATATGGAGGCAATATAGGCAATCTACACAATCAGACATTTCCAAAGGCATCCAATGATGTGACAGACGTATGTCTTAGTTTTATAGCAGTCAAATAGTTAAGAATGAACTAAATCAATTTCAATGGCCAATAAAAGACAACGATTCTGTAATTCCTAATCGCCAAATACCATAAACAATTAGTAAAAGGAGACAAAAAGGCAGCAGCATTACCTTCCTCTTTGTGTTGCAGAAAATAACAGCTTGAGTGATGGTTAGAGTATCATAAAGGTCACAAAGAGTGTCAAACTTCCACTCCTCTCTCTCAACTGCAACGAAAAATTGCTTGATTCCCTGCGAGCATAAAATGATAAACAATCAAGAGTTGGCATCCAATTCCATTCAAGCAGTCATTTGAAGCTCCTTAAACGAACCAAGTACTTACTTCCAAAGTCAACTCATCACGCTTTACAAGAATCTTCACAGGATCTGACATAAACTTGGTAGTCATCTCCAAAATTTCATTAGGAAGCGTGGCAGAAATCAAGACAACCTGAGGCGAATGCTCAGATTTCAGCAACACAATCAGATTATTAACATGTAAAACCACCAACCAGACAAAAATTTACGGTTAAGGATGCTAATGCTCTCCATTCTACTGACAAAATTACCCTGTTTTTCATGCACAGGATTTAAATGTCAAATTTATACGCAATCACTCAATTTAGTATTCCAGTAAAGAGAGCAATAGCATGAAGGGTACAGAAAAAGTTAATGTCTCTTGCGAGCAAATTACTTTACAGTATGAATAGGAAAAACACATCAGTCATTGAGTCCCAACAATCATTACTATATAATAAGAATTTGAAAAACAGGTCACTGATTCCCGAGCGTTAGGCGAAAATAAATTTGAAGAAAGGAAACGTATAATAGTTCATTAAGTACTACAAACAGAATATGGAAATCACAATTCTCAGTAATTCAAACTGAACCCTAGCACACCATTCTCAACATGATTAGTTGGAAAGAATCCATACTTGTTCCCAGTTTCTTGGTCCAATTCCTAAATTCCATCTTGTCTAAGAAATGAGAATGCAAGAGGCCATTCACTCGTTTATGCTAATAAAACAAGGTCCAGAATACATATAAATATCAGCTTCAAGGAGTTAAAAGAAGGTGAACGATCAAAAGGCAATATGTGGACAACCTAAACTAGCTCAAGAATTCTTCTTCATTTTTATGGAGGCAAGTGGGAAGAAAGGGCTTTGTAGAAAGTTCATAACCAACTAACCAAAGACAGATGAAAAGATGGTGTACGTGTAGATTAAAGCTAGATAACCAAATTGAGAGAAAAAGGGAAACAAAACCTGTAGCTCTGGTGGAAGATATCTGTAGACATCATAAATCTGATCCTTAAAACCCCTGCTTAACATCTCATCAGATTCATCCTAGAAGACAGCGGCAACAACAACCAAAAATATAAATGAATATTGTCAAAAACCCTAGTACATTTAAAAGATTTCAGTGATTAGATACTTATTACAGAAGCTTGAGACACCAGCTACAGAATTAAATGCAAGCGAATCCAAATTGAAACCACTTACAAGGACTAGTAATTTAATGGCTCTAGTTCGTAAAGTTCTCCTCTTGATCATGTCACAGACTCTGCCTGGAGTTCCAGAAACAACTTGAACTCCAAACTCCAGCTTTCTGATATCCTCTCCAACACTTTTTCCTCCAATACAAGCATGAGCTTGTATATTAATATAATCACCAATTGCCAAAATTACTTTCTCAGTCTGAGCAGCCAATTCCCTTGTGGGTGATAATATCAATGCCTGAACCCTATAACATGACAGATTAATACACACAAAAATCCATGAGGGACGTAATTAAAAGAAATTAGAAAAAAATTATGAATTAGGGTTTCGTGAAAAAGAAGAAGAACATACTCGCGACTCGAGGTGTCGACAAGTTGACAAACGGTGAGAGCAATCATGGAGGTCTTGCCCGTACCGGACTGGGCCTGAGCGATGACATCACGGCCTTTGATGATGGGCATAACGGCCCTCTGCTGGATGGCGGAGGGTTTCTCGAAACCATAAGCGTAAATTCCACGAAGCAAGTCGTTCTTGATGCCCATTTCATCGAAGCTGGTGATAGGTTCGATGCCCTCCGTTGTCTCGAACACTAACCTCTCGTCGTCTGCCATGGCTCTCCGGCCTCGCCCCGCCGGAACGACGCTCGTCGCCGCTGCCGCCATCAGCTAGCTAATCAACAGGGGTAGAGTTTTTCGTGTGTGTTTCGAAACTTTACTAGGAGACTTTAAAAGAGACGCCATATTTAACGTTTACTTTATTATTTAACCTTATTATTATTATTACTATTATTATTATTATCGTTATTAATTTTTATTTTTATATTATTGTTTATCTATTTATTTCTCTGTAATTTTAAATTTTATTTTTAAAAAAATATTATTTTTTAATTCATTTTATTTTCCTCTTCTCTGCGACTTCCCTGTTAGTTAAAAAGTAGAGTTGCTTACTATTAAACCTTTTTAAACTTCCTATTTTAGCGAAATATCTACTGAGTGTTAATTGAAACTAGTCCTTGAAATTTGGAAATGACTTTTTTTTGGGTATAATTTATTATTTATTGGAATTACATAGGAAATGTTTTATGTGTTGTATTTATTATTTACATATATATAAAGAATCCTAATAGAATAGAATACGAAGTGAAGACATTAAAATAAAAGGCATGTAAAGTAGCTTGTTCTTGACCAAAAGAAGGAAACGGCATAGATCATGCAAAGACCTCCTCCTATGCTAGGGTCTGGGAATAACTATAAATAGATGGAGGATGGAGGAAGGGAAAGAAAAGTAAATGAAGATGAGGAAGCAACTGAGAATTGCATGTGTACTGGTGGTGTTGATAATGGTTAGTTCAGAGTCGCGGGCACGGAGCCTGCCTCTCGCTCCTCCCACCCCGTCTGATTACGGCATTGATATTGATTTATGCATCTTCCCCTCCGATTGTCCAGCCGGCGGTTGCGGTACTTGCGAGACCCTTTGCCTTGATGGTATATGTGCTTGTCTATGTTCTTAGACGAAGTATTTACATCAATCATTAAATAAAATAAAATAAAACACTGCTTTTTATATTATAGTTTCCATTTCCGTTAATAATACAATTGAATTCAAAAACAAAATTTATTAAATATACAAAGGTATAACAACCACCCTCCCAAGCTCTTTTACGAAAAGCAAATTGTATTGCCTATCATCATCACCACATCAAAGTCTACCCACTTTGTCATGTAATGTGTAAGCCCTCTGCTATTGCTACTGCAAGGGAGCTTTGCTTCTTAACATAACCTAGAGGCCTGTCACCTTGTCTTTTTTTTTTTTTTTTTTGGGTATCTTCGCGTCTGGTTTCTCAAAGAATTTAAGTTAAACCAACCGCCGTGATCACGTTCACTTTCAAAAACCGAAGGGAGACCGTTTCCGGCTTCCGCCTTCACCGTACTGTTCATTCCATTTTCTCAACTCATTCATGCTTGAGGCGTCAAATGCCACTGATGGACCAACCTGTAAATACCAAAGCCAATTATCATATCTTTATACATTCACCATGAATTCAGTTTCCTTTCACTACTGTTAACTGTGTTAATAAATTACCTTTGCTTTTGATTGAATGAAATCATCCAAATTAAGTGGCCTTAAACCTGGAGCTAAAGCGCGCTTGCCTCCCTGCAGTGCAGGTGAAAGTAATTAGACTTGTTGAACCAATTTGTACAAAGAAATGCACAAAAGCTGTCTAAGGTAGGAGTAGAGTCAATCAACTATCCTAAACCTGATGGTCTCAGCATGTTTGTGCATGCTCAGTTTCGGTCACTATTAATTATTACTTTTTTTAAGAAGAGGAACTTAAGATTGTCAAAAGCTTATTGATTGCAAAGGTTACCTTCATTTCTTCTTCAAGAAGTTCTTGAACTGGCCGATATGCTGCGGCAATGCAGAGGTTCTGCAAGATAGAAGTGTGATGAATAAACACATAAATGCTCACAATTTTAACTACCCTTACAATCAGTAGTATTACCTTTAGATCACTACCAGAATACCCATCAGTTGCATTTGCGAGTTTCCGGAAATCAAAATCAGGTTCTAGATTCTCATGTCCGAGAATTATTCTGAGAATCTTCATACGATTTTCAGCATCAGGTAGGTCTACATATATCCTGAACAGGTCCATGGAAGCCCATAAGCAAAATTGCTATCTCCTCTCATAGGAGAGACAAAAAGTTTTACGTCGAGAGAACATAACACAACAGATTACAGGAAGTTATAAATTACACTTTCCAATTTTTCCAATATTACCTCCTTGGCAAGCGACGAATAACAGCATCATCAAGGTCAAATGGCCTATTTGTGGCACCCAGTATGAGAATCCTTTGACTATCCTTTGATCTCAGTCCATCCCAGGCAGCCATGAATTCATTTCTCATTCTTCTAGTAGCCTCATGCTCAAAAGCACCACCACGAGCACCAAGTAAACTATCAACCTGAAAAGAGAATCAAATTCACAATTTATTGTACTCAAAATAATATCACAATAGAAAAAAATGTGATTATAAGCAAATTTTTCTTTGGAAAGTAATAAGAGAACAAGGAGTGCCGCAACTGCACAAATTACCATGGACTGCAACTTGGAGTTCTAATATCTGATACAGTGAGACCATAGATTACGATGAAAACGGAGGAGAAAGATCATACAGAATTAGATTTTTTATTTGTCATTAACCAATGCAATCAATAATGGCATTCAAGGTTTCAATACATCGCTAAATCTAGGCTTAAAATGTCAACACAAAACAACCCTTTTTCTCGTTTGCGTCTACATGAGCATATTATGCAAGAAAAAGAGAACTGACCTCATCAACAAATATAATTACGGGAGCCAGTCTACTGGCAAAGGAGAAAAGAGCTTTTGTAAGTTTTTCAGCATCTCCAAACCACTGTCAGAAGAAGAAATTAATGAAGCTTAAGCTCTTTTCAGATCATAACCAAATTGTGTAAAGAAAATGTCAAAATCAAATTTCAGTGCTTAACTAAGAAATACGAATTCTTCCCAAGCCATCAACTCACATGTGTGTGAACAAGCTGAATATAAATAAATGTCCTTGTTTGTATTAACAAATATACTTCATTACATAGATGTGGGCACAACCCTGAGAGTCATCATGTCAGGGATGTATAGCTTCATCTTGTCAGGAAAATGTTCATCTAATGTTTTTCTAAGTGCATGAAGCAAGGAGAGCAGATTAAATTGAAAATTATCTTCTCTTCTTACAATTCAGTAATTGAACTCCTTCCTAGAACACACAACTAGACTAATTTTTCATGGACTTATAGCCCCCATCAAGCACAATCCTCGCCATATGTTTTGTTTAATATTACCAGATGCAAAGAATTACACAGAATGAGGCATTCAGCAGGAGTGCTAAAGGACTTAGCCTTTAATTCTGTTACTGCATATGATGACACTTCTACTTCTCTAAATAGTACACAATGATTTGGGATAAGGTATTATTTCCCTTCAAATTGCAACGAAAGTAGTGATATAGATCTCTTGTAAATTTTGAACACTGAAATATATTCCAGTAGCACCACCTACATTGCTGCAGAAACAACTCTTTCTTCCCCCCAAAATAGGTAGAGCAAACCTTCATGACTGATTTAAATGAGTTTTAATTTAGGCTCGAATCAATTGCAGATTTCTAACCTGTTCTGATATATTCAAGTCATCCAAACTCAAAGAAGACAACATAACAAAATGTTAACTCATGAATAGCACAAATATAAAAGGCATGGATATATATATGACTTCAAAACTTAAGAATCATCGAGTATATGCAGAAAGTATACCTTTGATGTAAGAGTTGAACCAGTTATGCTAATAAAATTTGCCCCAGCCTCAGTTGCAAGTGCTTTAGCAACCAGAGTTTTTCCAGTTCCAGGGGGGCCAAAAAGTAATATTCCTTTGCAAGGCTGGAAAGAAAGTTCATATTAATGTATTGAAAACACTTGAGGAGAATACCAAAAATTTCAATCAGTCTTAAAAAAATATCAGTACCCGCAACAAATGTCCATGAGAAAACAGTTCTGGCCTCCTCATAGGAAGAATGACAAGCTCATTCAATGCCTTTTTCACATCTTCCAAAGCACCTATATCCCCAAATCTTACACCAATTTCACCAGGAGGTACCACAGCTGAAACGAAGTTGCTTTCGTACTCATCCTTAGCAAGGTTCTGCCGATTTTTTCCAATCATCAGAACCAAGCACAATATAAAGGTTTATATTCTAATAAGCAATAAGGAAGTGTAAATATAAACCTAATAAGCACTAAGGAAGTGTAAATGTTATACATGCCTTTAAGTTTTGTGATGGCTTCCGTACTACAGTTTCTTGCTCCCTCAACCTCATAATTGCAACCTCAAGGCTTTATGTTGAAATGATAGCAATTAGCCTCAAGAATAAAAATCATCTTAGTAATATTCATGGTATAAACTTGCACACCTTTCACGAGGTAGTGACAACCGATCGCCTTTTATGGATGGAAGCAGACAACCTGACAAGTAATGATTCTTAGCCCAGCCCACAACTTTTTCAGCCCCTGTGAACAAAGTTTCATCTACAATCAGTAAAAAGAGAACAAACTGCATTAATTTGAACAACTCGCTTCCCAAATAATTATAAATTCCAGAGGTCAGAGTTACTTTGAAAACCTGTTTCACACATTATTCTAAAATTTCAGATGCTAGAATTAAAATCTGTTCTTTCAGTTTTAACTTCTTACTTTGACGGGTCAGTATCACACCATCCGTATTTACATGCAACAGGTCCATGCATGACATCTCATTTTCTTCTAGAACCTGCATTCCAAAGGGAAAAAAAAAAAGTTAAAAGAATAGGAAGTGCAAAGCTGGGCTATCAAATTGCTTGGTCAGTACACAAGAAGCAATTGCAAAACCCACCCCCTCAGCAAACTATGCAAAACAGCACTATCATCCAGAAGAATGGTTAGATTCTACCTTCTGTAGTTCATTCATATTGCTCCTTGCTATCACGATTCTTCGGTCCTCTTCAATCTGTTTATTAAATGTCTTAAGGAGTTCTTCCTCCTGTAAATGTGGTAAACAATGGAAATGTTAAGAAGACCTCAAAAATATCCGGTGATCAAGCAGACTAAAAATTGTGGCAGAATTCCAGATGTAATTGAGAATGAAACTCTATATGACTTAGACAGCACGTTGTCAATGCTATACTTATAGTCAATTGACAGTAAGCTTACATTTCTAGTTTCTAGATATCCCTGTCTTCAATGCTATAGCTTACAGTCAATTGACGGTAAGCTTACGTTTCAAGTTTCTAGACATCCCTGTCCTCAATGTAAGCCTGGGTTTCATTTAAAGCAAGACAGCATCATTTAAAGTAATCTACTCAAACATTCTGCATACAAAGTTCAAATCACTTCTCTTCAGAAGTTTCAATTGCCTTTCTGGACTCTTTGGAAACCATTAGAATGATTCCCAGAACATAAGTTGAAAAGACCAAAGCATAATTGCATTTTTTCTTATCCAGGCTGTAAACTACAAAGCTGATGCATGGCAAAACTTGGCAGGCTTGCATATTGGAACTGGCTTTTCATTTTAAACGTTCTAACATAGAACTTTAATTTGAAGACTCCATGAAATTGCCAAAAGATTATACCTTTGAATCAACAGGCTAGAAATACCATTTCATTTAAATATAATTAGAAAATGAAAAAAGAATGTTGTGCAGTGACCGAGAATCAGTATAAAAATTGAATTCTGGCTCCTTCCCCTCAGATAAATAGGATATTTAGAAATTTAACCCTGCACATATAGCATATCAACTTTTGAACTTTATTGCATCCAAAGTACCTTTGGGGGATTTACGGTGAGGACATTACTGAAGATCTTATTTATATAATTGTCATCAGATCTCTTTGTCGTTTTAAGTCCTTCTGTAAGCTGTTTCAAGGAGAGAGGCTGGAAGCAAGCATTAGAAATTTGCATCAGCTAAGAGAAATAACGACGATAGAACAGATGCCATGGAAAAACAATGAAGTGAAAATATTACAAGTGATTGCTCATAATGCATAACATTTTTCAAGTTATTAAACACTCACCAGCTTAGCCAAACGACCAAAGTTTGGTAATATCATTGTCTGCTTAACATCAGATTCTAAAGAAAATCAGTAAAAGAAACAAAGATAGACCATTGCATAGATTATACAATGGTAAAAAAGGCAAAGCCTTTTAACATAATCTTTATCTTAATACAAGATCTTGAACTTACAATGTTTTCTTTCTCCTTTGACCCACTTTCAACTTTGTTTTGGCCACATATGAAAACAACAGGGCCTGGTACCTTATCAAACATTTCCTGCACCTTGAGGAAAAACTCCCTCCGATTTGACTTGGGAACTGCTCTAGACAGCCATAGAGAAATGTCCGGAAAATAGACAATAAGGGGGTGTATTGAATGCAAAACCTGCACAAAAACAAAAAGAAACAACGCAAATTAAACATGAACAAGAAGAACAGAAGTCAGGAGAAAGAAATTTATAGAGCATTCATACCTCAGATAAAGCCTCCATAGCTATATAACAATCTTCTGCCTCAGCATCAGTGTCACGCTCAATGTCCTTAACTAAAACAAAAACTACTCAGGTTAATTTACAGCCAAGGAGCATATACAATTACTTGCATTGACAAGGCCAAAAGAAGTTGCCATACTTCCAAATCCTCTGCAAAGAACAAGTATAATGCAAAAGAACATAGTAATGGTCCATAACGAAGTAATTATGCAAAGAAAGTGATGTAAGGATAATCAAGAAGACCTGAACACTCAAAAGCAACAAGAAACTCGAGACAAGATTTTATTATATTATTCATTAAAAACTGACAAGAAAGTTCCTATTATAAAAGATAGCATCCAAAATGCATTTTATGACAGTTCACACAGGTTATTATAGGAAGTATAGCATATGAGGCAAAAAAGTATTTGGTAGTTTCTGAATCTCGAATCTCATACATGCTTCTGTTCAATTTCGTGCACTTCATGAAGCGACCCTTACATATGCAAGAAGCTTACCATCTATCCAATAAATTGGGGCTTTCACAGATTGATCCACAAGCTGCTCATCCTTATCTTTGTCAGTTTCAATTTCACCTGTTAAATCCAATATAACAGCAACTCGATCTCCATTCACCTCATATACCTCCCCACGTTGACCACTTGATAAAGGCCTGTCATGACAATCAACTATTAGTAAGATCCCAACAAGGTAACTACCATAGATACATGAAAGCTCCACAGATCCAATCTTTTCATCATTGTCCACACTCCAATTTTTAGAGCCTGGTGAGACACATTAGTACACGACTGATATTGCAAGTAAACATTCTGTACCAACATACCAGAAACAGAACTAGATCTCCAGTTGTTAAAGAATAGCAAGTATAGAGTAAAAGAAACAAAAATCACAACAAAGTAATAACTCTGAACGGACACAATAATTCAAATAGAAGAATAGCAAGAGAAAATAACCTGAAAAACTTAACGATTCAACATCTCTTGATAGAACTCAAAAGAGTAAAGTTACCAATCAAAGAAAACAATTCATGAAATGCAAGTTCAGAGGAATTTGGACCATTATCAAGGTATAGCAAGCAACACCAGCCATGAAGCACTTTAGTTACCATATACCCACAGCCACAGACATCAGATTCTCGTTCTAATAGCCATTGACTAATGTAGCTGTGTAATTCATAATTTATACAGTAAATCACTACTGTAAAACGAATTGGCTTCTAGTGTCTAATAATTACGGAACTTATGGTTCTATCCAAAGGGAATCAGCAGGTCTATATGCGTACCAAGAGTGATACACATAGAGAAGCACATCTACAAAAGGTTTCTTTTATCTCAAGCACAAGAAACAAATTATGAGAAATACTTGTTGCTAAACATTCTTCACAGGTTTTATGTAGGGTTTGCTTTACAACAACAGAAACACAAAAGGTACAACTTTGCATTTCTAGCTGCAACCTACTGTTTTTTTCCTCGAACTCCTACAGTTTCCTTTCACTAGTTGGTCAGAACGTACAAATCTCCCATCATAAATG
The DNA here is from genome assembly GCA_024520975.1 of Erythroxylum areolatum. Taxonomy (NCBI): domain Eukaryota; kingdom Viridiplantae; phylum Streptophyta; class Magnoliopsida; order Malpighiales; family Erythroxylaceae; genus Erythroxylum; species Erythroxylum areolatum. Next base: position 31,085 of record JANIJH010000062.1, read on the forward strand.
CCAATAGCAGGACCCCATGTGTTTCCTTCAAGACACCATGAGGACTTACCAACCCACCTGCCACGAATATTGGTATAGGCATTTTTCAGACCCTCAGTGGTTGAAATCTTCCCCAGTATGATCCTGTGATGTCAAAGTTTGTTGGGGAGGTAAGTTCATGCCAAATGATCTTTGAAAGACAGACCATGAACCATGTTTTATCTAAGCCAATTTACAGCTCAAAACTGCATTATCTTCAAATGCTCACCAAAGTTCCAATTCCACATGTGAACGTCAGCTCTTCAAAAGTAAAATTACCAGATTTATTTCGAATAAAAAACTGATAAACCACTTTCTAGGCATGAAAGAGGATCAGAATCAAGGAAAACAGAAAATGAAATCCAGGAAATACTCCATAAATGTGTGTGAACATCAAAGGAGAAAAATCATTCCACATTTTCTTTTGGTATTTACAGCTTTTACTAGGTAATCTAAGGGGTGCAACATCAGTCTGATGTATTCAAGATTTTAGTCCCTGATTACTCCCTAGAGCAATTGAATCCAGGCTAAAAAGGCAAGAGGTTTCTGCTCGTACCAACTGGACTAACTCCTTTGATTATGTCATTCCACATGAAAGGAAAATAAGAGTCAAACAATCCATAACTGTGCATATGGCAGACAAAATCTGCATAGAATAATTACTAATTCATAAAGATCTAATTGAATAGCAAACTGATATTGGTGTGCATAGGGACAACAAGCAACTATACAAGAATATAAATCAAAATATAAGGTAGCTTGCATATGTTATATAGCCTCCAGTGAAAAATTTACTGAGTAGGAGATGCAACTTCAGGGGATAGCATAAAAAAGACTCAATTTGTTGTATCTCTATAAACTTTGGGCAAGTATCCTTTGCAACAGTATTTTGATTAAGTATATCTAAGAATTACATAGCAAGTCTTTTAAAACAACAAGAAAATTGTTTTAGACATGAAGCATCATAGATCAATAAACCATGTTAACGTTTCACACAGTCAAAAAAATGAAGTAGTAAACCTGTCATCAGCTTCAATTCGTACAGAAGGTCCAGTATACTTCACCCGGTCCCCTAGCAGATGAAAGCCAAGTGAGAATATAAATAAATGGACCAAAATGTGGTAATGAAATATAATTTCTGAAATTTTCCTCTTCATCTTTTCTTATGTTTGGAGAGGTCAAGTATCCAATCTGAAGAGAGGCAATTTTCAATAATAAGTTGAAATCATTTTCACATAATAAAGCATGCAACACCTCTTCAGAATTAGACACCTCCAAAACAATCCACCACAAAAAACTCAACCACCAATTGTGAATCAGGTGCTAACAATACCAAAAATCAATCACAAATATGCACAATTATTTAATTGACTACTGGTTGAAGTAGGGGACAACAGTTTGATAGAAGTGAAAACACAGGAAAATATAGTTGCATAGAAAAGTTCTCCCAACAGAGGAATACCACTATACTAAAATAAAACAGCAGAAGAGAATGCAAGATGGACCTTCCTAGTAAATGAATTGAAAAATCAAAATTAATTTTCAGTAAGATGCATGGAATCACAAACTTGTTAGCAACTTATAATTACAAACTGGAAATGTATTTTCTCCCAACAGAGGAATACCACTATACTAAAATAAAACAGCAGAAGAGAATGCAAGATGGACCTTCCTAGTAAATGAATTGAAAAATCAAAATTAATTTTCAGTAAGATGCATGGAATCACAAACTTGTTAGCAACTTATAATTACAAACTGGAAATGTATTTAAAAATAATTAGATCCAAAAAGCATGTCTCTCTGGAGCCATATAATGTACGTTGTCAAAGGCATTCCTGAAAGAATAAAAAGATTTAATGTTGAGCCAAAATTCACAGGAGGTTGATGATAGAGAGAGGTTGAGCACATTAAAATGATATCACATACACAAATCCACACGATCAACAAGAAACAAGAAATAAGGAAATAAATGTAGAAATTAAAACAGGAAGTTAATAATTATTAAAAAACAAGGAGGGGGGAAGGATGAAGGAATAAGAAAAAGCTAGGGAATTTAACGATGTAAGGCATTTGAAAATTTTGTTACCCTTCCTAAGAGGTCGTCCTGAATTGTCTGATGAGTCAGCAGCCTTGGAATTTGAGGACTTTGGGGAACCATCAGGTTCTCCAGAGACTCTCTGTACAGAAGCATCTCCAGAATTAGGACTCAGTTTACACTCCAGATTCAGTTTACACTCCAGATTATTAGACAAAGGTAACAAATATCTCCTTAAACAATAGTATTTCAAAGCTCAAAAAAAGAAAACAAAATCCTGAACATGACAAGTTGTGGTAAGAGGAAACAAATAAGTTGCTCCGTCGTCTTTTATCAGAGGAAGGCTTTTCTTTATAGACCAGCACTGCTAACATCTCAGAATACATACACAAACGTATGCAAGCATGTATCACCATTGATACTCTTCTTTAGTACTTAAATGAATGCACGTACACAGCCAATGGCATTGACACCTTAATGAGGCTAACGTATTTCAACTTTAGAATTCCTTTTCCGTTCTTTCAAAAAGTAATTCAGCTGTATGATAAGTTTAGTCAGATCAGCTCTAGATGAGAAACAATAAGTCCAGAAGGCCAACTATGAAAAAAATTCAGAAATTATACTACAAAGATTATTTTTAGACAATTTCGTATAAAAGCATGATATTCCTTTTCTTCTCTTTTGAACAAGTTTTAAAGAACCATTCAAACTCAAGAATCCAAACTATTAGATGAGGCTCAAGACTAGACTTGAAACTGCTAGCAAAACGAGGGCTCATGACACCTTGTAGTGAACTAAAACTAAATCTCCAATAGCTGAAGTTGAACGAAAACATCATTGTCACAGAAAGTCTGCAAGCTAAAAGACCTGCTTGTAATAAAAGCTCCAATATCATGTTAAAAACCATTCAACTGGAATGTTAAAAGATGTTAGATGAGGCTCAAAACTGATCTTTTATCAACTCTAACATAACCATAACAGAAATTGCTACTTTCTCAATCAAGTACAATTAGATAAATGTCCCATAGTCTGCTACTGCACTTAACTCATAAATAATACCCTAAAAGAAGCAGTAGCAATAGGACTAGAAAACGTCAGTTTTTTCAACTGTTAGATCTATTGGGCTATTCAAATGAGTCAATGCATGAAGGCATGGACCTAAAATTAGACTTGCATTTAGAGTCTAAACTTTAAAATAAAGTAAAAAATTTTGATAGATAAGTCTACTTCCGTATTTAACAAACAATCTATTCAATACAACCCCATCACCTCATAAGATCTACCTTTGCAAACTCTTCAAGATTGAAAGGAACAAGTTTCTTGATGGCTGCCTCGGCAGTTGCCTCCATGTCAACCACATCATCGTCAGCGTCAGATCGTGCCTCAGCACTGCTGTTCCATTCTTCTTCAGTAATTGCTTCATTCTCATCATCAACTTCCGACTCTGAAGTACACTCCTCTCCAGATTCTGTGTTATCATCAGATTCACATTCTGAATCATCAGCCAAATCCTACAAGAGAAGACAAACAATGCATGAATTTTTTTGAAAAATAGAAACATAATTAATTGCCGAAAAATAGGGTATCAAAGCAATAAGCAATCCTCATCTTCTTACATAAGGGGCAAGAACACTACTGTCAAGCACCAATAAGGGAATTTGTAAATCGTGTGCAAGAGCCTTAACTATTCTCTCCCGATAAAGCTCAGTGCCTGAAGGTAGTATCAACCATAAATAATCACCATGAACTTAAAGGAAAACTGTTCATGAAAAAAATCATAGCATATGCATAAAAGATCATTCATATTTACCTGGGGTGCTCTGAAGCAATATTCTTCCGCTTGATGACGTTAGACGTGCCCCATAAGAATTGGTGAGTTTTTTATGCTTGAAATGGGATTCAACACATTCCACCAAAATACTTTTGGCATTTGCACTACATGAGAAGGCAAGTTGTTAATTCTTCTTCACAAATTAAGAATAACAGAATGCTACAAATTTGCTTCTTATAGAAATGAAAAGGTAAAAATCAAAAGAAATAATATTTACTTAAGGTAGTAGGGAAAAGCTTTCAAAGATACATGTATCTTTTCCCAAGGAATGACCCTGCGCAAAAAGTCATTCTTAAACTTTTCACGTCTTGTTAAGAAAGGAGATTCCTTCTTTTTACTTTCAATTAAAAACTTCTCATTAGAAAGCCATTCTTTTTGATCTAGTTCTGCAAGTCGAGCATGTGCATCACAGCTCCTAGCATCTTCCCTTAATGTCTTCTGACTATGCTTTCCACCATCAAAATCAGGCCCATCTACCATAGATGCATGCTCATCCTCACTTGTACCCCTTCCATCACCTTGTGAACTAAAGGTGCGAATTTGACTATTCTTAAAACATAAGGATCTTGAATGGAGAGTTACATAACTCTTCGCTTGCTCAATGCTTCTAGACGAGGTTGAATCTAACAGGTATCTTCTGATAAATGTCCCCTGTGAAGTAAAGCCCCCCACTCCATTGATACAGCTCAAATATCGACAAGGCTGATCCTGGTAGTTTAGCTTGGTGAAATATTTAGATTGCTGAAAGACTGAACCCCATCTCTGATTTCTACCCCTTATTCTCCTAGCATACATTGCAGTCTGGCCCTCAAAATTAGTACTGCAAAGCAAAAGTTCACAGCATCATTATATGATTTCACAGTGAAGAAGGATAGTTCAATTAATTCTAGAATGAAGCAACGTCAACTTTGGAAATAGCTCTTTTTCATGGAAGCTCCTAGGGAAACATTGCGCATTATTTTATCCTGCTCCTCTTTCCATAAGGAAAAAGTAAACCCACAGCAACCATGTGCTCCTTTTCATTTGTATATCCCTATTCTTTCTTTAATGGAGAAGCTGGCAGCTAAATCAAACAATCAGTTATACATCAGACAAAAAGAACAGGAAAAACATGCTCTAGGGGAGAAACAAAGCCACAATTGGTTACACGCATTCGTGGGGATTGCCGGTGTTTATATCTTTATTTAATTACCCAAAAAATAATCGTATTAACTGAAAATTATTGATTCCAGACTTCGTCACATGCTTTCAAGGTTTCTAGAGGGCCACAGTATCTTTCCCCTACGATTTTTTTTAGCTCTTCATGCACATTGTGGCACTGGGAATTCAATCTTCAATAGGAAAATTCATTAATCTACACATAATTCAGTCAAGGTATGAAGGAAGAAAGAAGTTAGTTATTTGAAATAGTTACATCAATTGCCACTAGATTACTTAATAACCAACTAAAATATTACTATAAGACGTTAAAACACCACGGTATACATTATAAAAACGACTGAAAGGAGAAAAAAAAAATTGTTTTTGCTCACATAATACAGGTTTACTGGAAAGTCACACAGGAATTCTAGAGGACGGGAACTATCTGAAGTAAGAACCTTTCATAAAGAAAAACGAAAGGGGTTAAGAAAAAAGTTCATCAATCAAACAGATTATGCTCCAATAAACCCATGAAACGTAGATACAATGCATTAACGAAAGAAGAAAGATTTCACATACAAGTACGACGTTCTCACCAATCAATATAGATTAACAAACTTTCCACTGTCACGCCTTTATTCAACCCACAAACAGTTAAGAGGAGAAAACACGAAAAAGATTCAAACTTTCCAAAACCCAGATGAATAAAAATTAGTAAAAGGAACCGAACCTTACTAAACCAGGAAAAAATCAAGCATTACTCTGGGTCATAGGGTAGGAATAAATAATGGTGGCAAAGCTCGAATATTGAAGAACAGAGGAGAGACAGAGCGATAAAAGAGGAAGGCAAATAAAGACTATCGTTGAGTAAGCGACTCAGAAACAGAGAAAGATCTGGGCCGCTGGCTTTTCTAGGTGAGCAAGTGTTAAAATAAGAAATAGGTATTGATGTCGAGGGAGGCAAGTAGTGAAAGGTTTGTGTTACACCATCTATGTGTTAGAAGATGCAAGTTTCGTATCTTTGACTGGAGGTCTTCGAGTTAGAAGGATGGCCAAATTAGACATGTTTCAATCTTCAAACCAATAACCCCCAAAGTAATTAGGGTTATCTGGCACAATTCTGTGCATGTTTCAATGCTCAAATTTATTATCAGAATCATTTAACCCGAGTTAAACCTATGTAAGTTACATTCAATACCTTATATTTAAGTTTAATTTTAAAGACCATATTTAAATTATATAAAATATATAAAGTATTTATTTCTAAGAAACTTATTAATAATGGCCTAAATAGAGAGTCAGAGAGTTAATGGCTTAAATAGAGAAGAACTTATATCTAAGCTAGCATATCTAAAATTTAGGATACATTCAGTCTTTGTTTATCTTTAATCTCTTATAAAAATTTGTTCTATAAACCACTTGATTGACATATAGGCTAGAAACTCACAGTGTAGTTTTTTTAAATATAGAAATTTTGAATTAACGAAAGAAAAAATAAAGTTACAAAAGTAATAATGACCAAAGGAGTACCCTTAATACACAACACAATAGAAAATAACTACCAAATTAGATACAAAAATAAAAGAACATTGCTAGCTGATATTTCCTCTTACAATCGTCTTGCATTTCTTTCCTTCCATATGGTCTGAACTGTCATACCCATGGCAATAGTGAAGGAACTCATGTGTAGTTCTTTTGAGGTTTATTGATGAAATATTTCATGAGTTTATGAGTCATAGCGAGAAGGGCTTTTCTTGATTCGTGCAGACTAATAATGTAACGTACCTTTGATTTCTGCTATCCTCGTATGCCCTTTGACCAAAGTTAGCTTAGATGGTGTCAAAATCATGAGTGTTTTTTTACTATGACTACATTATTCTTTATGAAAGTAAGGAGATCTTTCTATATGTAATGAGTGATTCTTTACCTACTGATCATATTCATCTTTCTTTAACCCTTTCAATAGCAAATCTTCCTTCCAATGTTAAACGTACTCTTTTCACAGGCATTCTTTCCACACAACGACTTCTGCCATTCACAGGGCACTGAAAGATGGACCTATTAAATCCATCTACACCAAGCCCAATGAAGACCAACCTGGATCCTTTGGCACATTTGGCCTTATTTTAATGTTTCAACCGGCGTTATCACAGAAAAAAGACAAAGATAGACCTCTAATTCATAATGTTAAATCTGATGGACAATATGTGTACATCAACCATCTTCGAGGACATTTCATATAGGATGTAGATTCATCCATGTGTGAACCAAATTGTGAAATATGTCTACTAAACTATGATGTCACAGGCAATGAGGATGAAGCCTATGTTTGAAAAAGGAGGGGCAAAACTTTCACCAAAGGCTTTAACCTAAAGAAATCCCCCACTGTCAACCTTCGCAAAAGCTTCATACTAAGCATGATGACTATGACCCAGATTTAAAAGCTTAGGTTGGGCTTAAAAACCCACAACCCAGACCTAAGACTCTTCATGAGCTACTCAAAGTTATTGGAAAGGAACATTTGTTCCTTAAAGAACCAATTCCCAACAGACCACCTTTTATTTCTCCCATTCTTCTTACGGCTCCAGCATTAATTCCTTGAATGATGATGAGACCGTATGAGGATGAATTTCCTCCCCTGGAGAGGTGTATAGATGATATTAATAGGGCTATCTCCAAGCCTTATATTCGTTATACTGGAATCACCTCTCATGGTACTCTTGTATAATGAAGTACTCAACTAGAATACTGATAATTTTACAGCCCAAAACAAAGTTCTTCACCGCATAGATATCAAGCTTGATGGACTTAACCAATAGACTCAGGCTATTCAAAAATGGGTAGAAACACTATTCTCAAATCCAAAACTTGTACACATCTTTGAAAGATCATATGGTTAAACTTGATGCAAATCTCAAAAGATATATTGAAAGACAATATTTTGGACCTGATTTCATAAACAAAGAACAAGAACTTCGAAGGGTGAAAGAAGTACCTCATAGAATGCAAGCAAATGTGCAAACAGAACAATCTAAGACTGCTTATAGAGCTTATCTTACAAATTTTCCAGTTATCCAACCTATCTACTTATCCCCATCTTATCCTAAAGTTATTGATTATGAAAAAGTGTTTAAAATGAACTATCCTTTAATTAGGTAGCATGTTAATCCTACTACCAAATCCAAACCTTCAAAGAACAAAACTAAAAGGGCTCGTGATCCCTCACATTCATATGCCAAACTTGTTAATCCATAGACAAAACCTTTACATATTAAAACTCCACCTTTATTACCACCTAAAAGTCAACTTTCTCAATTTAATGGAAAAGATAAAGCTCCTTGATAAAAGTTCGTTGCAACTCTTGCACCAATATCTATTTCAGAAGACTCTGAAGACCAAACATTTGAAAATTCTAAAATTTCTAAATAATCCTAAGAAGACTCAGAGCAATTTGCAAATTTATCTAAATTAGGTCAAATCATGATGAATGTATCTAAGCCACCTTAACCAACTAAAGTCAAACCAGTTATCAGTGAAGCTAAATGTATAAGGCATGAACCATCAGATCACCCTCACCACCACCAATACAAGTACCATCAACCAAAACTATTTCAGGACCTAGTTTACTATTGATGACCTTCCACCAAAAAAATGAAGAGATCTTCTCTATGAATTTAGAGCTTGGGTCAATTTACAGATGACTCAACCTAACAATCCCTTATAGGATATCTTATCTAAATTTACGTCAATTTTTACTGTTACTTTAAGAAAATGGAAGCAAAGTCTAGGTGACTATCGCAGTCTCTAGCATATTCAGGTAACATCTACAAGAATTCTTCTTAAAGTCACAAAAAATTCTTTGGAGGTTTTCAACTCATTGACAAACAAATCATGCAAGAGTATTTTGAAATGAAGTGTTATTCTTTAGACAAAAGAGATCTACAAAAACATTTCCAACATATGACTGAAAGATATTATCTACTTAAAGGTTTTAATGATGTCAATCTCCATTATACATTCATCTCATCCCTTCTAGAAGAATTACAACCTGAACTAATGTTATGAATACCGTACCAGGCTTGGTACCAGATTGGGTTCTAATACGATAATGTACCGGTACCGGTCAATACCGGGTACTGTTTCAAGTAATTTTTTAATTTATAAAATAGTCCCTAATTTTTTTTAAAAACTACGAAATAGTCCATTGTCATATTGTACTGTTGTACTATATACTTTATAAGTTTACATCAACCCTGTTTTCAAAAATCATAATAATAAATAATAACCACAATTAATATGAAATAATAATAATTTTTAGATATTTCACATATAAATAATAACCATAATTAATATGAAAAAGACAATTATCATCATACAAATATAAAATTAAGAACAATACAAAGTATTTAAAATATTACAAATTTATCAAATAATAAATAATAATTACATCAAAATATCCAATAAAAAGAATAATAAATATTCTTAACTTCCAAATTATTACAATTTACGATAAGAGTTCGTGACGAAGAACCAACCAACTAGAAGTAAAACCTGTAACAAAAATATTTACAATTACATTACATTTATATAATTTAACATATACATGAAATATAAGTAAAATTTAAAAAAGAGGAAAACAAATACCTGGAACTTCATTCAATCATCTATAGGAGGATATCCACTATAACTATACTGACTCCAGTTATCATTTAGTACAAAATCTTCATCATTGAGAGGAATCTCATCATCATCATCATCATTCAAATTCAATGCACCAAGTGACATGTCAATGATTTCCTAACCAATATTATATTCTAAGTCATTCACATCTACCAAATATGATTCCTCAAAAACCCAATCCACCAAAAGATTGATATTATCAATAGAAATTGGATATGTTGAACTACTTGTGTTATTAAGACTCATAATAAACAATAAATTTTAATTATTAGAAAAATATAAGAAATTATATCGAAATTAATAATAATAATAACATACCTTTATCGAAACTTTAAATTGTAATGAACAAATACCAAGTCATTCAATCTCTTGTGCTCCAATCTATTTATTTTCTTAGAAATGATGAATTCAAATGTACTTTAGTTCCGTTTACAACCTGTTGCACTCACACATTAACTTAAAATCTGAATTGCAAACTTTGTAATTCTAGAACACCACTTCTGAATTGACCCCACCAAAAAACTGTAAGTTGTAAAATAACAAAAGTAACATTACAAATAAAATAAAGTGATAATAAATTTTCAACAAATAAGAAAAAGGAAACAACTAATACTTGGAGAAAGTTTGGCTTTTTTTCAAATAACAATCGACAATCCAAAATCTCCAGAAGATAGCTTATAAAGCTTTATTTGTGAACTTAAAAGATCTTGCATCATTTTATGGTCAACAACTATTGTAATATTAAATAACATTCTTCTACTAACTGCAACTTTCTTTGTAAAATTTAGTCTGAAATATACACTATGATTCAAAAACGCTCCAGCTGCAAACAACGAAGAAGAAAGTTGTTTTTTCTCATCTCTCATTGATGATTGCAAGATAAGGTGTATACAAAGAAGACCTATGTTTCATAGTGGCCTTGATTGCTATGTTGGCCCTTTCTATGGCATCTAAAAAATATCTCATTGTTGCCTTTGCTTCACTATCAGCTAAGCGAAGCACCCTCACCAAAGGCTCACAAACACGGATAATAAATTGGTATTAAGACCAAAATTCTCTATCTTCCAATATAATTTTAGATTCTTCCACTCCAACATTAGACCTAACATACTGAGATGCAACCTACTTATCAGTTGTAAACATTTGTCTTAACTATTTCTTCGTTGTAACAAAAGGCTGAAGTGATAAAAAAATTGTTATAAATCTCGTCACAGCAGGATGACATAAATTCATGCCATTGGTAAATTCCTTTCTCATTAAATTCAACACTCATTCATGATTATAGATGAACTTAGTCACTTTTTTAGTTTTCTGCATAGTCTCATCAATAATAGGAAAATACCTAGGATTTCTTATATTCTCCAACATTAGGTCAATCCAATGTGCAACACGAAGAGTCAAAAAAAAAGAATTCTTATTCTGTAACCTTCTTCTTGCCACTTTATAAGTGGCATCATTTTTCAGTAATGAAATGAACAATATATTCTGGTCCTACTTCATTTACAACTTCATCAAATATCTCAAATCAAGTATCAATATTTCTAATCAGGTCAAATGCATCAATAAAATTAAAAAATATTAAGCTATTTGCATAATAAACCCAAAAATTAATAATAGACTCTTGTCTCCTATCTATCTAACCATCAAGCATGATTGAACACCTAAAAGTAGCCCAATTCACTCTTCTTTCTATCAAATAACTTCTAATTTCAAAAACTAAACAACTCAAAAGTGGACCTCTTAGAAGGAGACTTTATATCCCGGAATGGAAGAGGCTATTGCATCCACCGTAGGTTGATGGTAATATGACTGAGAAGCATTGAATGATGAACTTGTATAATATGACCATCTAACTACTTCCATATCGACATTGTGGGCCACATCTCTTGATTTCATTACACTACAAATTGAAGCTTGGGTTCTAGGAGTTGTTCGTGGTGCAAAAAAACTAGTCACCTACCTTCTTCTTTTCCTCACATTAGGTCCAGGTGTAACATTCACTTTTTCATAGGCCTAGGATGGAATACTATTAGTATGACTACCACTACCACCTTCAACATTTTCATAATCATCACGAAAACCATCAAATGAACTTCCACTACCAATTTTAAAATTCAACCTTTCCCTTCTATCTTTTTCTTGTTAATATTCTTCAAGTAATGTTTTCATTTGCCACTCCACATCATGGCTTACTTTTTATAGGGTTCTATATCTCTTTTAACCCAAGCTAAATGCTTCTTCAATTGGGTGACTCCTCTCCTCTCAAATGCTTATTTCAAAATAAGCAAATTGTATGATTCTTCATAACTGAGACTAATGCAGTATGAGCCCAAGCTAGATCATTGTATCTTCCTAAAGTAGTTTGATTAGGAGTACTTGAACTTCCTTCCAATTATCTGTAACAATAAATGAAGTTATTAGTTTTGTAAGAAGTTCAGTGTTATGCTTTATAGTTTTGAAGGATCAAAGATTTAAGATGATGGCTCAACGAATCAAAAAATTCAAGTCATGACTTAAACATCCTTAACTTCACTTAGCATGTTCATCTTTATTTTTATTTTTTTAGGAATATGATTATTGCCATCGACATATCTTCTTAAATCCTTGCCTTTAGTAAATATCTCGAAATGGAATGCCTAAGCTGAGTAATTTTTTATTAAGATGAACTAAGAAACTTTCACACTTATTTGAAGATATAATGCTAAGGTACTATTTTAGCATCTCACTTCCGCAAGACCCAAACTCGACATCGAGGGTGATATCTGAGCCCGTGCCTCACGAAGGTGGTATGCTAGAGCAGTAAAAACAGTCCAAAACTCAGTATGATATTTTTTTATTTTCAAAAAACAATCACATGCGCGAAAATCAGTAAGCAGTTTGGGCTCGCTTTAATACGAAATCATTTTTTATCATAAAACAATTTCAGTCGTAAAAGACACTCAACAGTATTTAACTAATACATGTACGAAAATCCAAAACCAAATTAGGCCCAATGCTATTCCTGAACCCTTTCAGTAATCACATTACGAATACAACATTTACCAATTGGGGCCCTCTACAATAACAGTACTATTCTGTAGAAATACAATTTTACACATGAATCAGTAAGACACTAATATAGACGCAAACTGATCCCGACCTCAAACTTTGACTCCCATGCAGTGGACATACTCCCGTTTGACTAACGGGGTACTCTTCGATTTCCTGAAAAAGATAGTTGCAA
>JANIJH010000062.1:51170-70377 GCA_024520975.1 Erythroxylum areolatum
ATTGTTTAATGTTACTTTACTGTTTTGAAGTAATCAATATTTAATTTATTAAATTGACCTCATTTCGTTTTTATGATATTGTATCTATTTTTTATATTTTTATGATTCGTACATATAATGTAGAAAAACTTTTTCTTAGTAGGTGTGATCCGTTGGACATAGATCTAATTTTTGGCTTTTTTTGCTTCCTTAAAATGGGCTTTTATCGTTCCTGGAGATATCAAAATACCACTATGTCAAGATATCTTATCTGTTTCTCCCGGATATAGCTCAGTTGGTAGAGCTCCGCTCTTGCAATTGGGTTGCTGCGAATACGGGTTGGATGTTTAATTGTCCGGGCGGTAATTATAGTATCTTATATTTGAATCGGTGGCTCACTCTTTCTAAGTAATGGGGAAGAAGACCGAAACATGCAACTGAAAGACTCTACTGAGACAAAAATGGGCTGTCAAGAACGTAAAGGAGGTAAGAAAAGTCATATTGGGATGGCCCAAATAGAATTTTTAGGTCTGAATTTTCATTATGGATTTTGTCATCTTGGTCCACACATAACAAGTGAGCTATTATATTTTTCTTAATGAAAGCCTCAACACAAAATAAATCCAACAATTCTTTGGAATTTTTAATTACGTTAGAGATTTTAGCCCTCACTTGATTGATTATACAACTCCCTTATCTAAACTGTTGAGAAAGAATCCACCACTATGAAGTAAAGAACAAACCAGAGTTGTCCAGCACTTAAAACAAGTAAGTCAGAATCCACTCCTTTTAGAGATTCCTAACAAAGGTCATTGCATCTTTCAAACAAATGCTAGTAACCATTATTAGGGTACCATCTTAATTGAAGAGATTGATTGGAAAAGACAATATTATGACCATGCTAGTGGCCAGTTTAAGGAATCGAAAAAAATACTACCACACCATCTATAAGGAAATTTTGGCTGTAAAAAAGGAAATCAAAAAATTGAATTTCCACCTTAGCCCTTATCACTTTCTTACTAAAATGGACAACGCATCTTTTCTAAAGATTCTTTAGCCTAACAAGAAGATATTGCTTGATAGCCAATTACTTCGCTGGCAAGATTGGTTTTCACGCTATAAATTTAGCGTTTGCCATATTAAAGATCACTACAACATCCTTACATATTTTCTCTCTGGACCTGGAATACCATTTCAATTGCTCTCTCCCATCCTTAGAAAGTCAATTAATCTCATTCTCCCCATCGTGGGATTTTCGCTATATGTTAGGATTAAAAAATCCTTCTCTCCAATCACCAAAACTTCTCCATAAACAATGGATGACATTTTTGTTCTCCTTCAAAAAAGTATTTTTGACTACCTCCATCTTGTTTTCATTACCCTAAATAGTCCTCCACACTCCCATCATTTTGACATGTTTATACCTTACCGAACTCTTCATCATTTTTATGTTTATCTTTATGAACCAATGATGTGACATCTATGGACTTTATCTGCCATGTGTGCTTGCCCAATTGCCCTCTCTCATTTACATTTTTATAAACATCTTACCAGTCTAACGAATTTCAGTTCCTTACTATGGACAATCCTCGAATGGTTCCAACCTTTGCCTAAATGGCTTATTTAACTTAGATACATTCTTAACAAATATCAACAATAGGACATTCCTTTATCTATGCAAAAAGCCCATTCTATCTACATGGTCCACCGTATATTTGTACCAATAATCATTTTCAAATTTGGCAAACCTCCATTGACTGGATCTGTATTATTTTCTATATCACATAGACTATCATCCCAAATCCACCAAGCTATCTACTTGTACATTCTAGGTTCATTACCAAGTGACTTTTTCCTTCCAGAGCACATTTCACCATTGTTCTTCTATTGACCAATTTGCTTATATAGGATTTAACATTATGTTAGGTGAAATACCATGCCCACTTGGATTTGAGCCCGAAAACAATGTTAAACTTAGAGAAATCTCTACAGCTCCAAAGCCCAAAATCGAGCCCAAACTTCTTGATTATTTTCAAGATGCCCAAGATTTCTGGCCTTCAGTTTGACCAACACAAAATAGCACATTTTATTAAAAAAATTGAAAAAAAAATAGATGATGACATTGGCTGACCTCGATCTTTTTTTGCACCTTCCTGTTAATAATTCCCTCTTATCTTTTAAGGATATTATCAGGACCAACTGTTTCCAATAATTCTTACTTTTATTATTTACTTTTGTATTCTAGTTTGAATTATTGTATTATATGAAAATCTTTTCCAATTATTATTTGTCCTATTTCTCTTGCTTAGTCTATAAAAGCAATGTTTCTCTTTCATTATAGATCATCGAGAATTCAATAAAAATAGAGTGTATTTTCTATCTTATGGCTTCTTTCTAAGTTCTCTCTCTCTTAAAAGCTTGATTCTTGAATAATGTAAGTCATATTCATATAGAAAGATAAATATGCTATACACTTGCTTCTTGATGATGATTATGTGTATTAGAAAGTCTTAAATTATAGATCTTATTTAAGGTCTAAGTTACACGGGAGAAGATTGATTAGTTTATATTTCTAAAAGGCAAGCCTTAAAAATCGACACTCTAAACCAAAAAGAAGGCCTTATATTTTGGCTAACATATTTGAAATCTAAGCTATAGTCAATCTTTATTTATCTTTGATCTCTTATAAAAATCTATTCTATAAGTCACTTGACTGCTATATAGGTTGGAAACTTATAATGCAGCTCTTGAAGCTTATCGGTGAAATATTTGACAAGCCTAAGAATTATAGTAAAAAGGGCCTTTCTCAATTCATGTAATATAATAATGCCATGTATCTTTGGTTCCGTGTACCCCTAGCCAATGGTAGTCCAGATGTTATACTTATAATCATTATTTTGTATAAATTATTGAAACAATTTATATTTTTTTAAAATATAGATTTATTTTAGCAAGTGAACCAAAAATTGTTTATACTTTATTAAATATAGGCTTATAAGTTAGATTTAATTTTGAAATTTTACAACATATTTAATTTAAATTTAAAAATTAAATTTATCTATGAGATAAGTTTTATTAAAATGTTTGAAGCAGATTTTAGTTAGTTTCATTTCAGTTCAATCCGTGTACAAATCTTTTTAAGATGTATCATTGTGTATCATTCCTGAACTGAATAAACCCAGTGGGTTGGCGTAAGTGGCGCATACCTTCGTCGCTTAACCAAGAGGTTCCGGGTTCGATCCCTGCCTTTGGGAATGCAGCAAACTCCTGAACTAGCGGCAGCCCCCGAAAGAAATATATCAGTACCGCGAAGGGGGATTAATCACCGGCTTCGACCCAGTGGAAACCTCCCGGAGGATCAAAAAAAAAAAAATCTTGAACCGAATAGAACTTGTAAGGGAGTTTGGTAGATACTTTAGTTAGCATAAGGTCTTTGTTGGTCAATAAACAATGGCGTTATACAAGGCTTATAATTTCATTTGTTTACAAACACTGTAATAAAGAAAAATGCAAAATAAATCAAAACGAACAAAATAGTTTAAGCAAAATCAAATTTTCTTTTAAACTTTTTTATCTATCGACTATTTGAAGTTTAATCAAATTACCATTATTGAATACTTGAATTTTTGGTATATTAGAAAACATAAAAACGCGTAAATGCTGGTACATTCGATGTGAACTTGAGCAGTCGCCGTTACATTACCAGATCATCTTCTCATCATAAATACCTATTGCTCAACATTAAGATTGAGCATAAAGATTAAAAGTTGATTCAATACTATCTTCGTCAAAAATTTAATTGAACCCCATCTACTTCTTTTTCTCTTTTTCAAGACTGACATTATCGTTTTCTTTGTGTGTATTTGTGTCTTATGAAACTTGAAGCCATAGTAGGTTCAACATAACCAGATTTGTCTTTTTTATTAAACACAACTAAAAGTTCCAAATCAGTCATTTCCAGAAAGCTAAAGGAAAAGCAGTATAGCATAGATATTACAGAAAATGGGTAGAGAATTGTTGAGATGAATTTAAAAATGAGAAGCCATATTTGGAGCTCCACCTATGGCTTCCAGACAATGGTTGTCTCAGCAATCATTGAGGTGACAACATAAGGATCCATGTTTGATGCTGGCCTTCTATCCTCGAAGTAACCTGCCAAAATAACCAGGTACAATACTTGCAGTTCAAAGGCAAAGCAACAAACTAGTTCGTGGCAGTTAGAATTTAATAAAACAACTCCAAACGTAGGTAGCATGATGGCATTAGCTTGGAAATGGGATTGAGTTGAAAGTAAATGACAATCAAGGAAATATAAAGAGTCCAACAAGGAGCTGGGGAGTGTTAAATAAGCAAGGTGGCAAAATGCAGCATTCGGTTGCTTGTTTTACCTTTTCCATTTTTCTCCGTGTCGCGACCAACACGAACCGATGCTCCCCTGTTAGCAACACCCTGTAATCGAGGACAGACTTTAATTATTAGTACTTGAATGGAGAATTATTTGTGACTAGCTTTTTGTTGTTAAAAATTGGAGAGCTGTTACTTACCCATGAGAAAGTGTTGATATCAGCAGTCTCATGACGACCTGTCAATCTTCTCTCGTTGCCCTCTCCATAAGCAGCTATATGCTCCCTGTGACGCAGGCCTAGTTTCTCAATGGCCTTCTTGATCACCGTTATTCCACCATCATTTCTCATGGACTTGGTACTGATGCAGTATCAATTATTCAACCATCAGGAATTGCACTTAATTAAAGAATCTGAAATGCTTAATCGACGGGATGATACCTATAGTTGCAGTGAGCACCTGCTCCATTCCAATCACCCTGCACTCAAACATTAAAATTGTGCCCACTGACTCTCAAACAAGATAAATCTAATAATAATTGGATTTTGATAATGGTTGAAAAAGCAGTCTACGAGAAGAATAAGAGGCCATTCATGGTGTTACCACAAACCTGGATTGGTTTTGGATCGAAAGTAAGGACGACGCCTGCAATTTCCGTGATTCTCTGTTTGAACAAAAAGAATTACAGGTTAGACATCATCACGTCACAGAGAGGGGGTAAAAAAGAAGACGTAAAGCTAACAATCTGATTATTGATGATCAATGTATAAGATTACCTCAAGAATATATCTGGCAATCCACAGTTCATCACCAGCAGAGATGCCGACTGAAGGCCCTACTTGAAATTCCCACTGTTTCAAGGCGGAAATGGACATTTGTTATTGAGTAGGACTAATTAAGAGGAGAAATGATTCTTTCAGAACGCCACAGAACTGCCATTTTTCGAATAGCTGATGCTAATTCACTAGCGAACAAAAGAGTACCTACCTGGCCTGGCATAACTTCACCATTGATACCGCTGATGTTGACACCAGCATACAAGCACGCCTTATAGTGGGAATCCACTATGTCCCGGCCAAAGGCTTTGTCTGCTCCCGCTCCACAATAGTAAGGACCCTGCATAATCACTCAACACACACGTTATAAGCATCAAGGTTTGCCCAATTGATCCTGCCAAAAAGTGGTGGAATATTTCCAACCTGGGGACCCGGGTAGCCGCCGACGGGCCAGCCAATTGGCCACTTGACGTCCTTCTGTAGAAGAGTGTACTCTTGTTCAATCCCATACCTGAGTCACTCAAAATATATAGTAAGTAGGCAATTCCTTTGTTGTCTCTTCAAGGTATAAGAATAAGGATAGCAGATTCATACGAAAAGATGCCTTGAAACACAAATGGCTTCAGCAATTTAGCAGATTCAAACCATTAATTCAGAAGATGCATTCTTAAAATTAAAGGTTTAATTACTAGTCTATATATATTAGTTATATAGAGAGAATATCCTGCATCAGGGAGCCTAACATCATCCATCTCTTGACCATGTCGCATGGGGCCAAACCTAACTTATTGGGACTTACCCATTACCAAAATATCACGTGAGATTCTCTGTGCCCGTTCCAACCTTTTATTCACACATTTGTGAAAAGACACAAAGGATATGGTGCCTAAAATACTTGGGTAGACAAATTTGGCGACATAAGTTTTGGTGGGGTTGGACACTTTACGATCTTTCTTCTTGTCCCCAACATCAAAACAAACAAATACGAAAGCCACTGGTTTTGGAAACAACTACGGATTCTGTCCTTGTAACAATGGTGACATGTTAACGCGTGCCCAAATCATCAAGAGTTCACCAAACTTTCATAGATCAGAACGATGTCAATATTCAGATATGCTTAACTTCTAAGCCAAGATCATAGGAAATTGGTTGTTACTTGTTACCCACAAAAGATACTGTCAAGATTTTTCTTTTCCTCAAATCATGGGACAAAACCTCCTATATGTTGGGGAAGAGATGACTAGTCATCCTCTTTCCTTCTCTATTTCCTTTTTCAATACAACTACAAAACTATCCCAAAAACAACTTCTCCCATAACTATCATCCTGAAAATCGAGTCTATTCAGGAACGAGAGTCTCTGTTTTTATTAGAGTGTTTCAACCATTTTGCCAATATATTTATGTATACTTCACATAAATATATACAGGTTAACAGAGTGGATCCGTTCCCTCTTGTAAGCAAACAAAGTTGCATATACACAGCTAAACGCCAGTTATGTTGATTGAGACTTCTGAGCCACAGAGAAATCATGTTTATATCAGCTTGATAAGGACGCACTCAAATCAAAAAAAAATCAAAAAAGGCCAGAGCTTGTCTATCCGTTCCAAAAATGGACCCATCAAAATGATAAAAACAAGGCAACTGTCATAAAAATAATAATAATCCGAAATTTTGTTACTTTGTGTAGTATCAGTTACGATAACTTTAATGAGGGCATGATCCGTCAGCGTTACTCTTGAGACTAGTGAAGATTTCACAGAAGACACAGTGAGTGACCAATCAATTAATTAAACATTCTCTTCCAGAGTTTTACCATGGTTCCTCGGCGACAACATCGGGGTGGCTGAAGATCTTTGCAGCATCGTATCGCTTGTTGGTGGGTATGGGCTCGCCAGCAGGAGTATAGGCGTCGCACATGACCTGTCATCGTTGATTGTTAGTGTGATTGAGTGTCACAAAACAACACTGTAGTGCGTAAAAAAGTTTACTTTTCCTATACAAAATTACGAAAATCAGAATTCAGAAGACCAGAAGCAGATCGGTCAAAGATGGCAACTTTACCAGGATATTGTTTCCTCTTCTGAAGGGATCCTTGAAGATTGCTTGAGGGCTGATCCAATTAAATAGATCACCAAAAACATGTCTTGAAAACCATCACAAGAATTCGTGAAAGAAACTTAACCAAAAAAAAAAAAAAAAAGCTGATACATACTACAAAATAACTTCACTGTCGTCTCCGGGGGCCTGGTTAGTGCTTGAACCATCGTAGTTCCATTTGGGTAACTTAGCAGGATCACTCACAGGTCCTGGAAGTGTCTGTTACACATAGAGACTAAGTGTATCAAAACCAAGAAAAAGAAGTCAAACAAGTACGCACAGGTCATAGAAAGAAGATGAACTTAAACCAACCCTGGCTTTGCTTCTCAAGTCCATCCCAGATCCACCGATCCTACAGAACATAACCGATACTCCATAAGTTAAAAACTAAAAGAAAAGCGAAAAAGCTTGGTGGGATTGATAGCACATAGAGAAAAGATCAGAGCTTTTTACCATACGTATTCGGCTATGATCTTCTCTGTGGTGTCCGACAGATTAAGGTTGACGAGATCACTGAGAAGAGCCATGGCTACACTGTCTAAGGGTATGGACAAAGACCTTAAGCTAACACGGAAACAGAGACAGAGAGAAGGTGGAGACTGCTGTGGGGTTAGGTTCGTCTGATCAGAGAGCGCTTAAATAGGAGTGTGACATGATTTGGTATCATCTAATTTTTCCAATGCGGAGAGATCGAAGTCAAAAGAGCTCGCCACCTAATTTTCCCACTAAAAAAGGGAAGAAAATCACAAACATGACAATTTTCCAATAAATAAGGAACATAAAATCACAAGTACGGGACAGGAAAATTGACGGAGGAATATTCAAACAAAGGTCACGATTGTAACATAGGAAAGTTTCATTGAAGAATATTCAAACAAAGGTTTTTGCGGTGGATACCAACTACCCATCCAAGTACCAGCCGATGGAATGCATTCGTACGATGCAATTGCATTTTTCAATTTGGTGGGATGCAGCAAGCAAGGAATGTGAACCACTGACCATCATTGGAGGATATGATATCTTAAGTTTGAATCTTGTTTGGTGGTGATGTGGAAAGTTTGAAACTTGAATTTAATGTGGTCACCTGAAAAATATAAATTCTTCAAAGATATCAACTTTCAAATTGATTTTACTTATTTTACAAATATTTCATCTATTTCAATTTTTTTTGAAAAAGTTCACCATACCTAATTGACGTTTTTCTAGACCATTTTCTCTTAATTTTTTAATTAAATAAATATAAGTGATGAATTTTTTTACGTAAAAATTCACATAATAAGAAGTGATTGAAAATTAGCACATTACGATAACTATATTTGTCAAACAAATTAATTTACTGATTTATTACGTTTATATATCATCACATATATTTAAAATATAATAATAATAAATTTTTTATTTTATTTTATTTAAAAAATTAATGGTACTTATTTATCATATTTATTAGTTTAATATGATAATAAACTAACTCTCAATTTCGGGTTCCAAGAGTCAGCAACTTCCTGTTGCTTATCTGGGTGTGCCCATTTTCACAACCAATCCTTTTATTGGAGCCTTCAGATTTGTCACAGATAAATTTCTCAATCGAATAAGTAATTGTAACCATCGGGACCTATCCATTGTTGGCCGAGCTCAACTAATTACCTCTGATCTCTTTTCCATGGCAATTCACTGGGTTCACATCTAGTCATTCCCACCTATGTCCACAAATGAGTTGACAGGATCTTCAAGAATTTCTTGTGGTATGGATGCAATATGCATACTAAGGTTAGCAAGATTAAATGGGTAGATGTATGTCTTCCTTGTAGGCAAGGAGGTCTTAGTCTCGTCACCTCTATAATACCACATACCCGATAATAGAATTAGCATACCGAGTGTTACCATATACATTTTTTTTTAAACGTTGTCAGGTGCACTTAGTGCATATTATTAATATCCAAAGTTAAAATGTCATACAGAAAACTTGGAGAGCATACCCCTCATTCAAAATCAGACATAGAATTAGTTGTCCTAGCTATCGTATGAGCAACCTGGTTCGCTGGCCTCTTAATAAAAGCAATAGAAATAAACTGATGATCGTTAAGAAGAGTTTTACAATCATGAATAATCATTGAAAAGTAAGAAGGAAAATTATGTGTGGAAGTCAAGAATTGAGTCATTATTTGACAGTCCATTTCGACACATATGGGAAAAAAGGAAAGTCTTTTAATCTAACTTAGAGCTTCTAAAAAACATAATGCTTTTCCGATTTGAGGATCTCTCCACCCTGGTAAAATCATTAACTGGCCCGCACAATTATGCCTTTTAGAATCCCGTACCACCATTCCTAATTCATAAAAACCAAATGATAATAGCGCCACATCTACATTACATTTAAACTGGTTCGGTTGTGGAGCTTGTCATTTGGATGGACTATTATTCCTAGTTTGTGTTGCTTGCCATTCTATTAAAGTTGTTCTGGCTTGACTAATAATAAAGGACTTGTCATGAAGTTTCTGTTGCCATACAAATTCATTGCGGTGAGTCCACAAACTCCATATAATCATACATACCTCCGCCTTCTGTGCATTTGTGAAGCAAGTCATAACCGAAGCAAGCCAACTATGTAATGTTATATTAGGAGACACGTTCCAAGCCACAGAAGATAATGGCCAAATAGAATTAGCAAACTCACAATGAAATAATATGTGTTGTTCAGTCTTTGGTGCCTACCACATATAGGGCAAGTGTCATTTAGATCAATGTGTCTCCTCTTTAAATTTGCTCTACATGGAAGTGCCTTTCTCAAAAGACACTAGATAAGTAGTTTGACTTTACCTGGAACATGAATCTGCCAAATCTTTTCCCATGGGAAGCCCTTGTCCCTGAATTCTATATTGACACACTCCATTCTCATTCTATAGCCTTCTTTAACTCTGTATTCTCCCTGATTGTTGAGAATCCATATCCAATCATCCTTGAGCCTTGGGAAGCCGAGAGGGATTTGTAAAATCAGTTCTGCATCTCGTGGATTGAAAAAGCGTCTGATCAGTTCTTCATTCCAACGATGATCCCTAATGAGTTCAGCTACATACTCTAAATGCTCCCTCTATTCTGTCTAAATATGCAGATCCCCATCATCCATTAACCAGGGATCTCACCATATATGAATGTCTTGCCCGTCGCCAAGCCTTCTTCTACATCCCTGAAGTAGAATCGTTTTCGCCTGATGTATAATTCTCCATATTTGGCTTGGGTTGTTACCTAAATCTGCTGAAAAGAAGTCCGTCTTAGGGAAGTATCTGGCTTTGAGAATTTTCGTAGCGATAGAGTTTGGGTATTTGAGCAACCTCCATCCTTGCTTTGCCAGAAGAGTAAGATTAAACTGCCTCAAGTCTCGATATCCCAATCCTCCATATATTTTTGGTATGGCCATCCGCTTCCATCGCAACCATCTTATACCATTATTATCTCTTCCTCCGTTATGCTAGAAGAAACCATTCATCAAGTTCTCCAAATCCTTGTAAGTGTCCAGTGGTAACAAAAAGAGTGATATGAGGTAATTCGGCATAGTTTGTGCCACAGTTCTCAATAGTATATCTTTTCCCACTTTGGACAACACTTTAGCTTTCCACCCTTGTAATCTTTTTGTAAGCTTCTCTACCACATAATGAAATACGTGACGTTTATCTCTTCCAATAACAGACGGCATACTCAAGTAATTAGTATGGCCATTAGTCTCCGCAATCCCCAGAATTTGGCAGATCAAAATTTTCATTGTAGGTGCAGTATTAGGAGTAAAAGAAATACCTGATTTGAGAAGGTTAATTTGTTGTCCTGACGCTTTCTCATATAGCTGTAGGATATTCTTCAAATTTACTGCCTCCACTGTAGCTCTAGCAAAGAATATAGCATCATCCGCAAAAAAAATAGATGAGACACTAGAATGGCCCCTCGTGCGACTAGAGCCCCATGAATGTGCCCTTGTGCCTGAAATTTATGTAAACTAGTAGATAAACCTTCCGCACAAATGATAAACAAGTATGGAGACAACGGATATGAGACAACAGGTCTCCTTGTCTTAATCCTCTACTAGGAATTAAAGGCTTGTATTCCTCATTACCTCGAACGAAAAAATAGGAGACCGATGTTACTATCTTCATGACCTTAGAGACCCATTCTTTATGAAAACCCAATTTCAGCATAATCAGCCGCAAATACTCCCATTCTATTCTATCATATGCCTTACTCATATCAATTTTGAGAGCGAGAGACCCCAACTTTCCTTGAGTTTTCCTTTTAAGAGAATGGAACAGCTCATATGCCATAATAATGTTATTGGTGATTAAACGATTAGGGATAAAAGCACTCTGCGTATCTGATATAATTTGAGGTAAAACCTACTTTAATCTGTTGGCGAGTACTTTGTAGACAATGCGATCAATGACATTGCTCAAAGATATAGGTTGTAGATCAACTATTATTTTTGGCGCTTTCTTCTTAGGGATAAGTATAATATTCATTTTGTTCGTACCAGGTATGGGAGCATCTCCGTTCAAGCTTCTAAGACATTCTTAGGTAACATCCTTTCTATGTCCTAGTAAGTCTGAAAAAAATCCTAGGTTGAAACCATCTGGTCCTGACGATTTATCTGGATGCATGGAGAACAGAGCTTGTCGCACTTCCTCTATTGTATATGGGGCCACTAATAAGTCATTTTGAAGGGGAGTTACCTTACATTCCACATTGCGCAATATTGGGCTTGTGTCTTCGTGTGAAGATGTGAATAGTTGTTAGTAGTAATCCAAAAGCATACTCGGTAGTCCTGAATCCCATTCAATCCATCCCCCATTACTGTTTTTGAGCTTAGAAATGAAATTTTTCCGATGCTTATGAGAAGCCATCAAATAGAAAATTTTCGAGTTAGAATCACCTTCGGCTAACCAATGTTGTTTTGCCCTTTGTTTCCAGTACACTTCATGCTGTAGAAGAAGCTCGCTGTACTGTTGTGCTAACTCTTTCAATAACACCATATTAATCGTCGATTGTCTTTGCAATAGTGCCATCTGCTATTTAACCCATCTAATTCGATTGTGGAACTCTTGATGGTGAGATTGCGCCCAATTTTACAAGTCTTGGGAACAAGATCTTTAACGTTCTTGAAGAGAACGAAAAACACCTGTCACCCATCCCCTACTTATCAACTATCGACAATCTTTCTCTACAATCCATGCATTCTCAAAACGAAATCATCTTTGAACATGCCTCTTCAATTGAATGCCCAGCGATAGAAAGATGGGTAAATGATCAGAAGACTCTGTCTGGAGAATGGAAACTCTTTCCATCGAGAACGATGTAGACCAAGAAGTTGTTGCCACCACCCGATCCAGCCGTCCCTTACAATTGCAGATTCATTTCTCCGGTTTTTCCAAGTGAACAGTGAACCCTCAACCCCCAAATCATGTAATTGACAGTCTAGAAGAACTTGTCGAAAACCCTCCATCAGCACTCTAGGATGTGTGTGATTACCCTATTTCTCAAACAGAAACATAATATCGTTGAAATCGCCAATGACACACCATGGTAGGTCCGACCGAGCTTGAAGTTATCTAAGCAAGCCCCATCCAAGTCTCCAGTTATGACGTTCTGGAAACCCGTAGAAGCCAGTTAAACGTCAACGTTTTATGCCTTCGAGACAAAACACCACGTCAATGTGATTTTGGGAGTAGCTTATTAATTGGGCCATTTGTTTTTCTTTCCACAACAGAACCAAGCCTCTTCTAGTTCCAATTGGATCAACAACAAAAATAACTGCAAAACCTAGCGTCGTTTTAAGTTGTAAAATCTTGTCTCTGTTAATTTTAGTTTCCATAAGGAAAATAAAATTGGGTCTTTTTTCAGACACCATGTCCTTTAAGGCTCGGACTATATGTGGGTTCCTAAGCCCCTGAAAGTTCCAACTTAATGTACTCATGGATCGCGGTGGGCTTCGAAACCAAAGCCCACCAAGTTCAAGTTTTTTGGCCCAGTCTCAAGAGTACTCGGAATAAATTCTTCCTCCATATTTACATTTTCAAAGACCGCTTCTTCATAGAGACGTCTTCAGTTAAGATCAATTACCGTGATTGTGTCCGTTGCTATATATAACGAAGATGCAGCTTTTGCGGGATTTGCGACTATCAAGGTCTCAGATTGATACCATTCATCATTACTCCGGGATCCACTATTTACCATATTGGCATATGGAATTTGAATCCCATGAATCTCGTCTTCATGAGTGGATTTTCCTATGTCAGTAGGGATCGTCGGATTGTATCCATGCATCGCCAGAGCATTTGGGGAATTATCTTTTAAATCTGCCACAATATCATTTTCTGACCGTAGCCATCTAGCTCCGACCTGGGTTGTTTTCCTGGACTCAGCTTTTAACCACGATCAATATGCAAATTTTTCTCTGGGAATTCGTGGATGTTCATATAGGAGATGATAGAAATGATCAGTATGTCCAACTATGCCACAAAAATAGCAGAATGTATTCAGTCTTTTATACTTAAATTCTAAACAAACTTTCTCCCCTTGTGGTCTCCTTACAAAGAGTTTCTGTTATAGTGGCTTACAGATATCAATTACCACTCGAATCCGCATGAAGTCTCGCCAGATATGCAAGAAGTTACGTGGGTCTAATTCCACATATTCTCCTATATAGTTTCCAGCGTCGACTATAATTCTTTCAGACATAAAACCATTAGGAATATTATGAATCTAAACCCATAACTCTAGACTTACCAATTCTACTTGACGAGGGTTCTCATGGGCCTGTAACTTATGTAACAGAAGTGGAAGTTGTTGATAATTCCATGGACCATCTCGCAGCACTCTTTCCACGTCGAGGTGATGAAAGAACTGGAAAATGAAGATGTTATTACCAAGCTCTTTTATCATGATACCTTTGACAGGACGCCACACGCTTTCCATAATCTGTTTAAATATCATAAAGTTTATCATCTTCTCTGTTACCAATCGGCCTATGACACAGTGTTCCCATTCAGGCCCTGTTGCCCCCTGGTCATCGTTGGTTGCATCATCAATGTATTCAAGTATACCCTCGTCCTTTTCTACGGTTAAGCGGTGGTAGTTTATCCTCTTCAGTCTTCGTAGCCATAAGAAGAATCTTAAATATGTTATGCCAAGGATGGAGCAAAACTCAAAATCAAAAAACAAAACTAGGATTTAGTCGGGAAGGTGAGGAAAAAAATTGTTATCTAGAAACAAGAGGAAAAGAGTCTCGACATAGCAAGACAGAAAAAAAAAAGTGTTACCATATACTTAAATACTTAATACTTCAACTACAATATTTTCTATTTAAAACCTCATTATTCTAACAATTACTATTCACTTTATAAAAGTTTAGACAGATTTTTCTCTATATTTACTTAACACCTCTTGCAAGAAACTTTAATACACTTTTCATACATGTTACTCAACTATCCATCTCTATGTCAAACTCCGTAAAAAAATAATGTAAATCCTCCAATATATTTCAACACATCTAAACCAAATTTCATTCATAACTTTCATTTAGTCATATATAATTCACAATAAAATCCTGTAAGATTCTTCACATCTTTATGTGTACATGTCATATATAAAAACAAAATAAAAATTTGTATTAAATTCACCTCCAAAATTTTCAACTCTTGTCTTGTAATAGATCCACCATAGCTTTCTTCTATTTCTCTTTAAAACCTACCCGCAAAAAGAAAAACACCACTAGCTATAGGCTTAGTGGTGTTCAAGCAATTTCACTTCTCATTCAATTCAATTCATTCAACCATAACATGCATAATATATAATATTTTTCACATATGAATATTTTCATTTATTTCAAACATAAATAGGCATTTAAAATTAAGTTATGAAATATAAGCTTGTATCTATTATAATAGTTTATATCGTATTATACAATGACCAATAAATTGTACATTCAATTGCTAATCTCATTTGAAGTTCTTTAATCATTAATCATGCATTTATCTACTTTCTGTAATTGCCCCAAAGTAAAATCCATCATAATTGCATCACCGAGTCAAATAGGCGGGATTTTAAAAAAAATACAAGATTAGGTTCTCAGAACCATATGATCCATTTTTTTATATACATTCCATGCAGTTCTTAATACAAATCAAATGTCTAACACCGAAACCGAGCACTTGGAGCTATACAGCCCGATAACATATATCATGATGCAATACTGCTAACTCCCTAATTAGCGTGCCAACCTTATCAGATTCCTTTAATTCCTATCTATTTTACTAAGGGCAATCTAATGAAATTCCATTGAAATTTCATAATAAAAGCTCATAATAACCAATTCATGCTATTCCATATTCGGCCAAAGTAAATGTCATTTTTTTGGTTATTGGTTTTAATTTAATTCATAAAACATTCAAGACATATTCATCTCATTAATTAGTCAAAAAATAACATGCATGTCAAGTTTCTCAATTCAAACATAATATATGCCAATTGGGGAAACTACAAATTATTGGTCCAAAATCTCAATTAATCACATATACTACTTCATTTAACAACCAATTAAATATTTTTAATGGCAATTTCATAAACCCCCAATTTTACTCAAGAACTCTAAATTTCCTAATACACAATTTTAGAAAAAAATAGAATTGCAAGAATATATATCAAATTGATGTCCAAATCTTCAAATTAAACTTCCATTAACTTCAATTTCATCATCAATTCCTTATTCCTTCTCTTTCTCTTTCTCTTTCCCCTTTAATTTATCTTCTTTATCTTCATAATATTGCATAACAGATTCAATTTCATGCATTCAATTTCATGCATTTTATTCATCAATGCATGTAACTACACCAAAATCATATACTAAAAATAATTAAAACTCCATTAACTCACCTTATAAATTTTCTGGTACTATTCATCAAGAACATCCATATGCCTTTTCTTCATCTTTTCTCAATTTGTTTTGTTGATATGGTGAGTTTAGGGACCCTAGGTTGATGATTTAGTATTTAATAGGTGATTTGGGGGTTAAAAATTAAAGAAAGTTGGCTTGAAAATGAAAGAAATGAAAGAAAAATAGAGAAGAAAGGAGGGAGGTATTCTCGGTAAAATGTCGCGTGATCCCTCGTTAAAAGTTTTTCGATTCTTTTTTTTTTAAAATCCAAAGTTAACTTTATCTATTAATCCGTTCTTTCTTTTTCTAAAAAATACTCATAAGAAAAATATCAATTTCATATAAAGACCTTAATTAATATCATTTATTTTCATTAATATTTTAATGTTTGACTTTTACCTTTTCTCGAGTCAAACTTTGACCACTGATGAACTTTTGGTCAAACCCTTAAAATGAACTCGTTTGGATCTCTAATTTGATTATCGGGTTGTCTTTAAATAATATTATCTGATGCCAAATAAAATAAAATGTAGTTTGAGTCCCGAGTGTCACTATTGACCTCGGGATATACTATTCATGACCCAAAAAGTAATATTCATGAATTCGAGATTTTGGGGCGTTAAAATAAAATTTCATCCTTGAAATTTACCTGTGTCAAATAGTTGTGCATAAGACTTTCTTATAGTTTCTTCTGATTCTCATATAGCTTCCTCGACCTTGTGGTTCGTCGTCCATAGTACTTTCACTGGTGGATTCATTTTGTTTCTTAGTTGTTTTGTATCTTTTGCTAGAATCTTTACTAGCTTCTCTTCATAAGTTAGATTTGGTTGTATTTCAATATCTTCTAGTTTTATAATGTGTGACGGATCAGATCTATATTTCCATAACATAGACACGTGGAAGACATCATGAATCTTTTCTAAACCTTGTGGCAATGCTAATCTATAGGCTATTGGTCCCACATGCTCAATGATCTCAAATGGTCCAACGAATCTAGGGCTTAACTTACCATTATTACCAAATTGAAACACTCTCTTCCGTAATGAAGCTTTCAAGAAAACCTTGTCACCAACAACATATTTAATATCCTTTCTCTTTAAATCTGCATATCATTTTTGGAAATTAGAAGCAACTTTCAACTTTTCCTTTATAATTTTCACCTTATCCTTAGTTTCCTTTATTAATTATAGACCCACAATCTTGCTTTCACTAAGTTTTGTCCAACATAAGGG
This sequence comes from Erythroxylum areolatum, assembly GCA_024520975.1. Taxonomy (NCBI): domain Eukaryota; kingdom Viridiplantae; phylum Streptophyta; class Magnoliopsida; order Malpighiales; family Erythroxylaceae; genus Erythroxylum; species Erythroxylum areolatum. The sequence goes on from JANIJH010000062.1 coordinate 68,511, forward strand.
TGTTTTGCACTTTCTAACATAAAGAGCCTCATACGGTGCCATCTGTATACTTGCTTGATAGTTATTATTGTCTGCAAATTCAATCAATGAAACGTGTTCATCCCAACTTCCTTTAAAATCGATAACACAACTCCTAAGCATATCTTTTAATACTTGAATCACTCTTTTTGATTGTCTATCCGTTTGAAGATGAAAAGTTGTACTAAAATTTAGCTTAGTACCTAAGGCCTTATGTAATTTCTTCCAAAATCTTGAGGTGAATCTTGGATCCCGATATGATATGATGAAAGATGGTACTCCATGCAACCGCACTATCTCATTACTGTATAATTCAACATACTTTGAGAGTTGGTAGCTAGTACTGACAGGTAAAAAGTGAGTTAATTTCATGGAAGTTGATGTTTTGCTTTTACTTGTTAGCATATAAGACACTTGGTAACATAATATGCAATGTCTCTCTTCATAACTAACCACCAAAAATGTGTCTTCAAATTTTGGTACATTTTAGTACTTCTTGGGGGCATAACATATGAATTGCTATGGGCTTCCTTTAGGGTGTTATTTTTCAGCTCATCATCATTAGGGACACATATTCTATCTTTGTGATACAAGTAGTCATCCTCTTTGATTGCATATTCACTATCTTTCCCCTCTTGAATTTGTTTAAAAATTATAACTAGCTTTTCATCTTGTTTCTATGCTTCCTTAACTTATTGTAACAAGTTTGGTTTGAGTCTCAACTCAGCTACAATGGCTTCATCATTGGCTACAGATAATCTAGCATTCACTGCTCTTAAAGCTGATAATGATTTCCTACTAAAAGCATCGACTACTACATTTGCTTTATCTGGATAATAGTCAATGATGCAATTATAATCTTAATCAACTCTATCCATCTTCTTTGCCTTAAGTTAAACTCTTTCTGTGTAGGCAAATATTTAAGACTTTTGTGACCTGTGTAAATATAACATTTCTCTTCATATAAGTAATACCTCTAAATCTTTAAAACAAAGACTATGACTGCTAACTCTAAATCATGGATCGGGTAGTTCCTTTCATGAGGCTTAAGTTACCTAAAAGCATAAGCAACTACCTTTCCCTCTTGTATGAGTACACATCCCAAGCTATTATGTGAGGCATCACTGTAGATCACAAATTCTCTACCAGGAATAGGTTGTGTAAGAACAGGCGCTTCAATCAATGGCCTTGAGCTTCTCAAAGCTTTCCTGACATTTATCACTCCACATGAATTTTGCATTCTTTTGAAGTAACTTGGTCAAAGGTGCTACGATTATGGAAAATCCCTTAACAAATCTTCTATAATATCCTACCAAACCTAAGAAACTTCTAATCTCTGTAGCATTCCTAGGTGGCTTCGATTCTAGAATGGCTTCTATCTTCTTAGGATCAACTCTAATCCCATATGCTAATATGACGTGACCAAGGAAAGAAACTTCATCAAGTCAAAATTCACATTCACTAAACTTGGTTGTAACTAGAATATCATATTCAAGAGTGTCAACAAGTAATGTAACACCCTGCTCCCGAAAGACCCAAACCCGACATCGATGGTGATATCCGAGTCCGTGCCCTGCGAGATGGCGCGCTACATCACTCTGACAAATCACAGTACACAATTACACTATACAATATGCGGAAAACCCTTTTTATTACAACTAGTAATTATAATGACCACGAGGGTCCTCTGACAAATACATCATAATAAGCTACAAAAATTATCACTCTTCTACAGACGCAACTAATCCCGCCCTCTTCTATCACTCTCGAGCGATCCCAATACGCCCGTTGCCTAACGGGGTATTCTTCTGAGTCCTGAAAAATAATTGCAAATTTTGGGTGAGTTTTG
>JANIJH010000063.1:0-28679 GCA_024520975.1 Erythroxylum areolatum
AATGCAATCCCTTTTGAGTTCAAGAACAAAAGAGATGTTCCCAAGAGATGAATCTGAATAACGAAAATAGCCACTTACAGAAGACAAAAAAAAAAAAAAAGAACTTATTCGTCGCCGCATTGGAATCACGAACTTACAGAAGACAAAAATCACGAAAATAGCCACTTAGAGAAGACAAAAATCACGAACTGGAGAAGAGAATCACGAGCTTGAAGAAGAGCCAGTCAGTTTCGGGAGGGAGGCTCGTCAGACGTCGAAGAAGGAGAAGTTAAGGACTTTAAGTAGGAATGATAATTCTGATCAAGCATAACACTACAATTTAAAATTAAAATAATATTTTTTTAATTTTCAAACATATTGATATATATTTTTTATACATTAAATAAAATATTTTTATAAAATAAAAATTAATTCATATAAATATTGAATATTAATTACTAAATTTTAATTACAATATGTGCACAATGATTAAATATATATTACTTAAATTGAATATTAGTAACTCTAAAATTTTAAATAAACTTTTTTATAAAAGTAATATCTATATATATGTATTTGTGTTAGATGTGAAAATAAATTCACATGATCAAAATATTATTATCTTTTGATGTATTATTAAGCACAGGTTAATATAAATTATAAAAAAATATAATATAATATAAAAATGATTCATTAAAATATACAATAAAATAAAATAATATAAGATATTTAACATACAATTATTATAATATTCTATTCATTAAAAATGTTGTGAGATAAATAAAAAACTCTTCCCTTGCAAAAGGAATGAAACAAAACTCTAATTATCACAATGCTTGTTGGTATTACAGATTCAAGGTTAAGCTATAACCTATGTTACATACAACACTCCCTGTTTTCTCCTGACAGTCCCCAGAAAACATCAAGCCTGAATCAAATTATTCCCATTGTAAAGTTCCTTTCCTTCTTCTTCTTTCTGGTCACTAACATAACCAAATGCAACACCTATTTTGACACACATAATCTTACATGTCCTGCATATGACCCTATAATTACAAAGCTGTTCACTACAATGCTTTGTGTCTGCTGAATGACTTTGTAGAACAAGCAGCGCCATTCCAACCCAGTATTTAACCATAACAAGAAGCTGATAAAAATGGAGGCTGATGATCCTCTTAAGCAATCAAGGTATCTAAAATGGCTGATTTATGCCTTTCATTCCTTTGGTCGTGCTAACCAGAGAGAACTTAGAGCTCGAAGCCTAGAGAAATAGTCGGTTATGGCGAGAATTGCACGAGCAGATTGCCGGGTTGTCAATATTCGGTGCATTTGTTCTAGTGTTTGCTGCCTCAGATTGTCAGCCTGACCAATGCCAAGACAAAAAGACGGGTGAAGGTTGGTGCAGTAAATAATAGGATTCCAAAAATAGAGGTAAAGCAACAACTGCGATGAATGGTCTGTTTGATGTTTAACATGCTGATAACTATGAAAATAACTAGAAGTTCTTATGCTTCTGAATGTCATTGTAGTTTGGAGATATCATTTATCGACAGCTATCATGAAAAAAAAAAAATCCAAAACAACATCCAAAGCAAATGAGGAAGCAATTAAGACATTACAAGGATGCTTTTATTCCAACATCTGAATACTTGGTGCCGGGTTATCAGTATAGATTTCAACAGTAAAAGACACCTTGCACAGCCGTTTTAGCTTTTACGAATCCAATATTCTGGACGTACAACATAAAAAGACGATAAAGATAGCTAAAAATGTCTAAACAGATTACCTGTCGCAGGAATCCCTCTAAAGTTCCTAGCTTTCCCATGGCCATGGCCATTTGACCCATATAATTAGCCACCTTCCCAGATGAATCCGAGACAGCTGTGCCATTGGCCAAGGTCTCAGCCAGAGATTGCTGTAATGCTTCCATCCCTTGTGACAAAGCATCTTCAGCTTGTTGGGATGATTGCTGCAAGTTGTAAATGGCCATCACCTGCTGCTCAGTAAGAGGCTCTAATTGATTGACGAGAAGCTGCACCGACATTGGGGATAGCATTTAAGTTTGGGGAACAGAACATGTAATCCCTACTTCTAATTTGTAAATCATCAAGTGATAAGAAAACAGGCAGGAGGTACGAGATGTCAAAATTTCTGCAAAAAGTGTCCCGTTAGAGATCTATCATAAAAGATTTTACTGTCACAAAATGTACAACTTCAACTCAATATATTTTCGAAGACACTGAGGACACATATTATGTCTCCCAACAAGAACCATCAAATCAGTAAAACAACCACCAAGCAGAAGGACAGAAAAGAGGAGAATTCTTCTCATCCATCTTTAGCTTATAACACACTCAAGCAGTCAAACTAGACCAAGAAAATTGAACAAAATTAGATAACAAGTTTAAAGAAAACATTAGTTAATAAACTTACTTTCAGGAGCTCAGATGAACGAAAGCCGCCAATCCACATGAAACACCGTTCTGCTGGTGTCTTCCACATTCCTGACAAGATGTGGAAAACATCAGCTTTTGCTGCAATTCCTTTCAACCTGAAAATGTCATTGAAGTGTGTAGAGGCATTGTCAACTATGGTGCGTAGTTCAGTGTCTCCAGCATGTGAGTTGACAGCAGCTCTGAGCTCACTTATCTGCTTGTTATGTTCTTCTAACCACCGTGCATATTCTACATCAAATGCCAAGGCACCTGCAGAATCCATAAACCAATATGTTAGGTATGTAGAATAACATGGCATCTCTAGCAATCGACATAACAAGGAAAACTAATCAATAAAACATAAGTTGAGCATGAGAAACTTAAAACTAGTGCAATCAGTGGTAATTTGCAAAATATGTTCATTGTCAAATAGACAGAAGCCTAAATCAACACAAAAAGCATCAGTAACTAAGAGTATATAACGATTTTCTACTAATAGCAAACCAAAATTGTATAACAAAGATGAATAAAGAAAAAGGTTACTGATCAACACTATATCAAAAAGATAGAAAGGGAAATGAATCTAATAAGACCCTTGTTCTTCATCAAGCATAGCAGCATTTTGAGTGTCCAAATGTTGACTTGAACCTTGTGAGAGAAAAAAAAGACATACTTTCAGTGTCTAAATGGCAGAATGGTGGCTTGTTCTCAGTAAATCTAGTTGATTACCAAATTAGCTTTAGATAAAAATTTAGTCATAATAAAGTATCAAATCCCCATTTGAACATATTTACAAGAAAAAATCTCATACTATTCCATGGTCATTCAGATGCATCCATAGTCCATCGGAAAACGTCTGCATGGTTGCCAGAGTAAAAGTTTAAGGTAGGATGAGATGGCATGTCAACCACCAATTTCATGCATTATATCAGTTTTTAGGAACTATAGGCTGTTCTTCTAATCAGAATCAAATTCACATACACTCCTGATGTCATAATGGTTTAACTCGGTAGGGAAGTCTCCATAATATGAAACTTCTTCAATCCCCCTTACATTTTGTAGAATTAGAATGGTCACAAGATCATTTTGTATTTTGGCATATTTTCATTAACATCTTTATGAAACAACACACAAGTCTCAAGGAAGTACACACAAAAGCACCTAGATTATCCCAATAACTAGTTTCAGCTTTCCTGAATTGCATCATGCTACTGGATATGAAGTCAATTAGAGTTCATGGGCGCTTGATATTGCTATTATCAGATGTGATTGATTTGGCATTCCTACGAAAAACAGAAACAGTTAATTAGAGGACAAAAAATAAATTAAGTACCATTTCCGCTCATTGAATGTGATTGATCTCCAGAGCTTGAGATGAAAATACCCTACCAAGAAAGATTAAATACTTGTATAAATTTGTACACATTGCAAACAAGCTGAAAACTCTATATAAAAAAGATGAAACTAACAAAAGGTACCATAAAAATGAAGGAGAGATCGGTTTACCTGCTGGCGTGCTCGCTGTAGCTCTTGTTCAAGTTGCGTCAACTTCAGCCGGCTGGTTTCTAACTGTTGTACATATGCCTGGTAACAGGGAAAAGAAAGTGAAGAAACTCAGAAACACTAGACATGAAAAATGCACAAAGTAACAGGCATGTGTCCTCAATAATCAAAGCTTAATCCAATCTACAAAAGGAAAATAATTCAATATCACATTGGACCTACTTTTTTCCTCAAACGACTTTTTCGAGCTGCTTCTCGATTTTGTGCAAGCCTACGCAATGCCTGCACAAACAATAACAAAGAACAGAGCATAAATGAATTTAATACCACCATCAGTAGATATCTTCCGACAAAAATTGTAAGAAAAAATAAATTATAAGACCTTCTGATCTGTTGTTTTCTCCTTTGATTTATCACTGGCATCGGACACCACAAGTGCATTTAATTGGCCTCTTTCATACTGCACAAATAAATTGCTAAAGTTACAACCGACAACTATATTTTCAGCAGCATACAAACTGGGAATCATATGTCATTGGAGAATACAGATTAAAGGCCAGAATAGAGAGAGTAAGCGGTGCCCACTTGAATATATAGATTAATAAAGTATTGAGGAAAGTAAAGGATGCAGAATAACAACATCAAGACATCACCCTTTGATTTTTCTCTTCGGTATCTTCTGTGGAGCCATCAGTTCCACTGGCATCTGCTACATTGATATCTCCCCAGTTCTCTGGCTGATTCCCAGGTATAGAAATTGCATTTGTTTGCGATTCTTTTTGCAATGACAATGTCTGGGCTTCCATAGCAGCAGCTGATTGACGTATATCAGAAGAAGCAAGTGACTGATATACAAAGGGGAACTGACTTAGCAGGCAAGGAGAACTGAGCTTTCAGGGATACTCGCATTTATTTCACCTATAAATATGCAAATTTTTAACAGCATAAATCGAATGTTCACCTTATTCAAAGTGCCAAAATGGACAGCAGTACTGAATGCCTGGCTGCTTGACTTTAATTGATTAAACACAGGATCTGAAACCATAGTAACAAGAATGTCAAGAGTTGATGCCAGAAAAAGATGCCATCTTAAATGTGGAAAAATGGCAAAACACAATCAGTATGACAGTTCCCTGATTGCTAGTTACAACTCACGCATTCATTCCAGACCTCATTGAACTAGTATGACCAATGCATAAATACAGTGAATTGCATAAAGGAGAATTTTTTCTATAAATAAGGCAGATGATGGCCAGTTAAAGATGAAAACTCTTAGAAGGATAAGTCTAGGCTTCAGTGAACACAAGTAACTGACAAGAATCTACTTAGCAGACATGGAAAGACATGAGACAGAGGGTTGTGCCCTCGGGCAACAAATTAACAAAAATGTAAAGGAGCAAGAGCAACATTTAGTTATAATGCCTCATAATAAACTTCTCAAATATCATACAGGAGACGCTAATTCAGACAAAATCTACAAAAAACAAAATGAAAATATTATGTACTTCTGCTAAGGCCAACAGCATCTTCTATACGAAATCCAAGAGATGACTCAAGTGTTCCAAAGTCTGAAAGTTGAGAATAACGAACAGTATTCGATTCAGCCCCACTGCAAATCATACATTATGAGAAATATTAAGTACCAAGCCAGAAAAATATGCAGCAAAGTAAAGTTTTAATTTATAAACAGGATATAAAACATTGATTCAAAATTGTTCCCAGGACTGAAATTCATTTTACCACCGCAAACAACCCCTTGACAAAGAATGTAATAGTTTGGGCACAATTCCAAGAAAAAATTTAAAGAAAGGAACCCTGGAATCAGTTGAAAAGGTCACTTGCTCTATTTTATTGATCACTTAAGACTCAAAAGGAGCAAAACATGGTTCAGCTTAACACTAATTGGAGATTCAAAAATAAATTTATATGTGGGAGCCAAAATAAATCCTTGACATTATAGACCAATAGCAATAACACTACCATTACTTTCCTTGCTCTCTCATGCCTAAATTATGATAAAAACAACTTAACAGCAGCCAAAAGTATTCCAGTAAACATAAATCACTTTATCACTCACACAGTCATGCACGTTGCTTGCGATAGCCTGCAAGTTTTATAGTACTACCAACTGAAATACAAAAATTTCTAGGATCACAAAAAAGAAAGAAATAGTCCATTGAAGAATTAGGCTTCCACCCATAGTTTTTTAATGCATAGGTCCCATAAAACAATGAAATGAAGGAAGCAGGTAGGTAGGTGATGAAAACGGGAAAGGGAAGTTATAAAAAAGATCAGAGAACTTGAAGGAAAAAAAAAAAAGAACAACAAAATCAACATGACCGACATAAGGAAACTCACTTGGAATTTGAAGCAGGTTCTGGAGGAACGAAGCTTGGCATGTCAGCCACAGCTTTATTGTTCTTTTGTGCACCAACACCCGCTGCCCTACTACCCATTAATCAACTTCATCATCACCAATATCACCGCGGACAGAAAACCTTGTCAAAGTGAACAGGTCCTATCAGAATCAATCAAGCTCAAGAACCGAACTCTCCTACTTCACAAAATACAAGGAAAATTAACATCTTTTCACCACCAATACCATGCAATTATAGCATAAAACACACCATAAGAAGAAGAAAAACAAAAGCCCACCAACCAAGATCATTAACCAAACAATCAGCAGAAACAAAGTCCCACGTACTAAAACAATAAGCAAAACACTGCTTGTCTGCGCACCCAACAGCTCCAAAAGTCAATATATGCCAATAAAAACTTCAAAACAAATCAACCAACCCAATAACTATTGAAGTTAAAACAACAATGACTTTGAACAAAGTTCCAATCTTGAACTGAAAAAACACCAACCCAGATAAGCCAACCCAAGAAATAGTGCTTAAAGCACTGAATTAAGACCAACTGAGCAATACCCAGAAGCAAAAACGTTAAGAACAGCCCAGAGAGAACCCTAACTAGAGAGCCTATGCTGAAAGGTAAAAATTGAATCTTTTTGACTTTTACCTTCGTACTTGCAAAAATATATATAGCACACCCAAAACGAAATGATATGTGTTGGTATATGCACACAAAATATTGTTAGTTTATGGTATATGCACTCAACTCCCCTCCCCAGCTTTTATCAAAAACATAAACAAACAGAGCCAACTTTGAAGTTTGAGTTGCATTTATTGGTGGTTTTTGGATTCTTTCATTCTCATTAATTAGGAGACAGTGAATGACGTTCAAATCATTCAAATCTGCTACTGTTAGTTACTTAGTTTTGTTTCCATTTTTGTTTTCCAAGTTGGCATTTTCTTTCCTCTATTTGTTCACGAAGAAAATTTTTGCCAGCCAAGAAAGTTACTTTCAATTTTTGAACCTATCAATAAAATTTTGGATCTTCAACCTTATCCAATCCTAAATGCTATGTGGTCTTCTCTTAAATTATTCTGTCACTTGTAAAATAGTAAAATTAATAGTTTCTCAATAAATTCTCCAACCATCTTCCCATCTCAAATGATATATATATAGCAAGTGATCTTAATGAGCTTATGATTCAAGACTTGCAGCAATAATTATTATTGTTGAACTTAAATTATTGCATTTATATCAACCACGTTTATGGTAACATATTGCAATTATTTTATATGATATGTTAATTGAAGCATCTTTTATTTAATGCTAAATTAAATTTGTAGATATAAAAAAAGTAACTCAATTTTTTAAAAATATTAAATTATTATTATTATTATTATATCAAAAAAATTATAGATAAAATTCCTTCAAACACTTCAATAATAAGAGATTAGTCTCTCTTCTATTAGCTGCAATTACAAATGACAATGTGTTCAATTGAGTTCAAATATTTTATGACACCAGCTTAATTCGTCTTTTTTGATGTGGTTTAAAAATCTCAAAACTCGACCCTGATGAATTATTTATAAAAGAAAATGATGTCACTTTAGTAAACTTATCAATAATTATATTATTTAGTTCGAGCTGGATACCTAAGGTATGAAAATTAATTTTTTAAAATTGAATTTAGTTTAAATCACATTAAAAATGGATTTTACCCATTTACTTTAATTAAGATCGAGTTATAATACTTTAACTAAGATCGAGTTAGAACCATCTTGCTAACCCTATTTAAAACCATGTGTCTTTGGATAATGTTTTCTAGCTTTATTTTTTCTGAGGAATATGAGATTGAATTGGAAGAATTCTATAAATTGAACTTATATAATGACAAGATCAGTCAAAGTCAAAATCTATCTGGTTAGGTGAGGACTTTTAAAAAAGGGTCTCATCATTAGACACTAACCCTTCTTAGTGGAAGCATGTGTGGTAGAGTAATGCTTAGAGGTTATGATAATGAGAAATGCAAATTAAGAAACACCACATGAAGTTTCGTATGTTCACATTGTTCATAACACTTTCTACCTTTCCATTCCAAAAGGGTGGCTGCCAGATTCAGCCAATCTTATCATTTTCAAGTCTAGAAGTGAGCCAAAATCTCAAACAGTGGTGAAAACAGGTTAGGGAAAATTTCAAAAGTGGCGCTTATCCAAATAAATTATCGAAACAGGACAATAGCTTTCAAGATTACTAGAATGAGTGATTGATTAATGCAAATAAGAAATCAATAATTACCAAGCATGCAATATTAAACACAAGAAATATGACCTGTTTTTGATCCGGTTCAACTTAGTTTAAAATTAACAGGATTAAGTTTAAGATGGATTTGAGCTTAAAAGTCGCCTGAATCTTAATTTGAAAGACTCAATGACTCAGATTCCATCCCCCGATACAACGTTATTTTAGTTTAATTATTTAGGGTAATATCGCTCGAGTTTATAAATTTAAAAATTTTAAGTTCAAAAGAAAGTCATTTTAGACATCATTTTATCACGATCTGTTTGATTCACGGTCATTTTTATTTAATAATACTCTTAGACTTTTCACGTTTGATATTATCTTCTTTATTACATTAATTATTCTCCTTGTTGACTTAAGTAGAGAGGATTTAACTTTCAACTAACCATCCAAACAAATAAAGAGAAAACGACAAGAAAGGAAATAGAAATATAAGCAAGCAAAGAATAACATAAACAACTTAATATAATATATGTTTTTATCAAACCGTGTGTTTAGGGACTCCATTATTGTAACAACATATGGAAGCAGCCGCTAACAGAAAATTTGACCAAAATGAGCCCTCAGCAATGGAACCAGATATTCTGTTTTCATAAACCAGTTTTTGTCATATTTTATTAAATCTCATCTACATATTTATATAAGATTGATATAAATGTATGGCTAAAATTAAATAACATAAAATTGGAACACCCCAAATGGGGTAAAATGATTTCGTTTGTTAGCAACGAGACTTTCTTCATGAAATTAATTTTTTATTAAGCAAATAATGTCTAAACAATAAAATAATAGTAGAGTGTACTTAATTTCTCTAAAATAATATAGGGCGTATCAAATTTCATTTAACTATAAACATTCCTCCCTCTTAAAAGATGAATATATGAAATTATCTTTTAAAAAGAAAATATATAAGCTAATTAACTTATGGAGAGAAGAGTACAGTTTTGTGTATATATATATATATATATATATAAAGACTGGACTTTGATATATAGACTTGAAAGAACAATGGAAAAGAACTCAAGCCCAATAAATTATTTGAGGCCCTATAGAATTGTCTTAAGAATTGGTCACACTCCACCTATTTCCTATGCACTCCTCCAAAGTAGATAATCTGAATATACATTTATTTGATTTTATAATTTAATTTTTATTGGTATTACTAAGGTTGCCTTCCAAATATGTTGGAAATTTTGTTGGTATATCAAAAGTTAGAATCCACAATAATACCCGTACTTTAATTATATCCAAGTCTTAGTAGATGTAGAGATTCTCATACTTTTTTAATGTCGTCAATCCAAAATGTAGTGCTATGTTTACAAATTAAAAGAGTAAACATCACTCTCTAATTAAGATTAGTTTAAATCATGAAATTAGGGAAGATGAAGATACTCCATATTTTGCAACTCAACTTGAGCTTCAATTATAGCTAATCATTAGGTTAAATTGGACAAAAAACACTTTTTTTTAAACAATGTTTTAGAAACCAGACTATAACTTAAAACAATAAGATAAGAGTTTTGATATTTAAAAGATTCAATTAGTATTAGATCGTCATAAAATTGATTAAAAATTAAATAAAATTAAAGAATTTAAAAGTCATTGAAAAATTATCATTATTCATAAAAAGTTAAAATTTAATTAAAAATAACATGTTAAATAAAAATTAATCAGTTTGTTTTGATTTATAAGTCTACGAAAACTGTCGAACAATTAATAAAATGATTAGTTTTTAACAACAAATATTTTTAAACTAAATCAAATTAACTAATTAGCTGATTCAAGGTTTTAACTATTAAACTGGGCGAATTGGTTTGGTTTTTGAAATATTACTTTTTAATACTTGTTCTTCATTATTTATTCTACTTGAAATAATCCAAAATTGAGATGTTGAAGAGGAGATTATGTCTTACTTGGATCAATTAGAAAATGATCTTTTATGAAAGAACCCATTGAAAATTGAGTGAAAAAGATGCATAGTTGGATAATAACCAACTATAGTGCACTCCACTTGGATTTTGGATCCGTGAAGGAAAAAGTTGACAACGATTATACAACCACATGATAGATATTAAGACTTTGAAACTTTGCAACAATCTTAATTTGTAGTTTTAAGTAAGGAAGATGAATAGGTCTTAGTCAAATTTAAGTTAATGGATAAAAATTTAAATTAAGTTAATTTTAGATTTAAATTAAGAAAATTAATTTAATTAAGCTCAAAATCGACTTAATTAAATATCAAAATGACACAAGATTTGGATTAAGAAAAATATAATCCAAACTCAATCTAAATTATTCATATGATAAGCTCATTCAGTTACTAAATCAAAAAAATAGTATTTGTCAAGCTACTGCCTATTATGAAGATAATGCTTCCCTTTGCTTCAGCCACACTTTAGCATTGATGTATGTATGTAGAATTTATTGCTTGGCTTGAAAGGCAGTTGAGTTGATATAGATATTTTCTTTACAACTGTGGCTTAGCTACTCCTTAAGCTAAACTCGCCGTCCTCCTCTCCTCCTCTTTCTCTTATTTCCTACACGCTTTGTTACATATTGTTATATATTCAAGTACCCTTTAACTAATATGTTTTAATACATAAAAAACCATAAAGGGCACTTAAAATTTATTTAATTATCACATTTTATTTTTTGTATTTTATTACTTTAAATTAAAAAGTATATGAAAATTAACAAAATATGATAAAAATTACATGATAAATAAATAATACTACATTCAGTGTTTTGAAACTCAGATCGGTCATCGAATCGGAGGCCTTACTGGCCACCAATTTGATCGGTTTAACCACCGATCAAACCGATGTGACGTCATAATTATACAATAATTATATTTAATTATATATAATATTAATAATATTAAAAAATATAAAAATATACCAAAAAATTAAAAAAAAAACAAAAAACAATTTTTATTGAACCAATGATCGAACCGGTCAATTAACCGGTTCTCACTGGTTCAATTGAGAACCGGTTTTAATGGGTTAACCGAACCGGATGGCCGACCGGTCACCGGTCGAATCGGTCGGACCGGCCGGTCCGGTCCAGTTTTTAAAACTATGACTACTTTAGTAAGTGATAAAAAATAGTCTATTTATTAAATAAGAGTAAAGTTGCTAATTATTAAATCTTCTCAAATTTTGAATTTTAGTGAAACTTTGACTAAATTATTATTTTTGTTAATAGATTTTAAAATAAAAGTTAAAACAAAAAGGTCAAGTTATAAAAATTTTTCAATATATTATCACTAAATAGTGAAGTCACCATGATACTTACAAAAGTTGAGATCTTGACAATTAAGACCTAAAAAGTTACATTATCCTTTTAACTCATGCGAAGATGAGAATTTTAACCCAGTGTGTTCAAAACGTTTTTACTTCACGAATTATGCCACTAATCATTGATTAACAGTTTGCTAATCACTTCTCACCAAGTAGCGAGATTGATTAAGAAAAGAGTATTGCTTTTGAAATGACAAAATGTTGTTGATTTGACACGCTTTTGTCCTCGACTCTTACCAGCAAATATCTCATTTGTATGGTCATCAAGTGCCATCTTCCTCAGCAGTTGCGTAACTGGGATACACTCTCCTGAATCACAAAAGTCAAGCCACGTGCTAAGTGGATTTACCCAGAAAATCGGTAGGTGTTCTCCTGTTTCGGCTGAGTTACGGGGGTCTACTCGGATCTCCTATTAACCTCGACCCTTAATTTTCGGCGTGTGATGTTAGAATTGGACTCCCTCGTGATTACAGCGCTCCTCTCTGATGGCCCGCAACGATTTCTCATTCTCAATCCTCTTGTCCAGGATATCAACGAGTTACTTGTTCGAAATTGGATTGTTCTTTCTCGTCACACATACAGAGAGGGTAATCGGTGTGCTGACTGGCTTGCTACTCATACTTTTACTTTGGACCTTAAGCTCACCATTTTTTATAGCGCATCTTTTGAGTGTGTCATTATCCTTTTAGAGAACATAGCAGGGGTTATCTTCCCTGGCAAACTTTATAATTTATGTTTCCTCTTTCATATATAAAAAAAAAGTCAAGCCACGTGCGAGATATGGATCCAGAGTCCAAACAAAAGGTGGAGCTAGCTTTTTGTTCCACGGAATATCTATCTACCTATGCCTTGAGCAACAATGTTACCGATTTTTCCACCATCTAGATTCTTTTGAAAATGGTTTTGCTTCTAGACGATGATCATAATTTCTTGTGGCTAAATTCAACCCATCAATTGTGGAATCAATCCATAAAAGCTTCTAGTTTTTTGAGGACTAATGAGAGGGGTAGCTACAAAATTTGACCATATAGTGTGAACTAATGTGTACAATTGAATTGAAAGTCATGATTTATGATCGGTCACGCTCATGATTGCTCAACATGATTTACTTAAAATGGTAATAATAAACTTCCCCGGAGGAAAAGTTTTAGTATGGAAGTAAAAATAGTGTAATTGACTTTTTTTAATAATTAATAATTTGACTTTTTAAATGCGATATTTATAATAATTTATCAATTTTATGATTCTAATTAAATTTACAAAACTTGTTACATTATAATAAATCTAACTTTTAATATTTGAAATTAACACTTAAAAATTATAATTATAGATATTCAATATATGAAAGCACTTGAGGAGTCTCTACAACCCATTTAAACTATCATATAAAGTGGGGATATAGTTGAAAATGTTTCATAATGATGAAAACAAAAATAAAATGCACCTCACTACCTTTCTCTACTAAGTAATAATATTTTATTAAGATTACCATGTGCTAATAAAAAAATATGTTTACTATGTTTTGGATTTCAACTTTAATAATCTCAAAGTAAAATCCGTTAAAATAATGTTGACAATAAATATTAGATTATTGAGTAACGGATTAAATTGAACAGAGATCAAACTATTTAAGATAATGATTGAATTCGTATGAATTGCTCTAAATTAATATTGATTTAATTTTACTTCTTTACTCTTTGAGGATAACTTCTTTATAAAATTTCAAAAAGAAGATTACGTACATTACGATCCTTTTTATGCTCTCACAAGATCAGGAGAGTAGTGCATTAGTTACTTTTTTAAAATTTTACTTTTTGAAATAATATTTTTGTTTTAAAATTCTAAAATTTAAATATAAAATAATATTTTTAATTAATTAAAAAGATATTTTTAATAAATTAAACTAAAACATTATTTTGAGTAGAACATTTAAGATAGATTTAAAATCGATTTTTTAAATTAATTCAAAATCTTAAAAAATTTAACTCAATTCATTGAATCTGGATGTAAGCCTAAGCGATAGCTGGCCAAACCTAGGCTAGGCTCAACATCTGAGTGAGATTTCGGGAAGATGACGTCATAAAAATTTATGACGTCACCGAGACAAAGTTGCTGTGGAATTTATGATCCACTGATGGCTATGCTTTTGTTTGCTTCTTTCACTCGCTTCTTGTGGGCGTGGATCACACGCCCTTAAAAAGATTAATTATCCAAACCATTTATCTCCTCTTTAGATTTCCTTTTCATTTTTTTAAAAGTTAATCCTTTTTACAATTTCAATTGGAATCAATGGAAAAAAATAATTTCTGTCAATTAAGATAGCAAGAGTGAATATAACTAAAACAAACCTTATTAATAATAATCTCTAATGAAAATTATGTACAATAATAAAATTCGATTCAAATCGTACATAATTTTAATCAAAATAAAGAACCAAGTTATTCTTTAATTCATATTATTTTTTATAATTAGTATTTGATTTCTATCATTATAATAAAGGCATATAATTTAAACTTCTTCATTAAAACAAGGTCCATTAGTATTATATCATCTTATTATCAATTAAGATAAAGTTGATAATTTTTAATCAAATTCTTAAAATTATATCTTTGAATTTATTTTAATATTTTTATTTATACTATAAAATAAATTGAAAGCAATTAAGATAACTAGTTACAAATCTAAATACTTTATTCTAATAAAACATTATTTTTTTACAAATGTATTGCATTTTAGTATAACTCATTAATTTTCTCATTCTATCATTTCTTTACACATTTATTGTATTTTAGGTAATGTTTTAAAACTAGATCGAAAATTAAACTAGTAAGATAAGATATTTAAGGTTTAAAAAATTCATCTACTATTAGACCGTTATAAAACTAGTTAAAGATTGAGTAAAATTAAAGAATTTGAAATATTATTGAAGAAGACTATCCTTATCTATCAAAAAATTTGAAGCTTAATCAAAAAATAAGATTGTTAAATAAAAATTAGTTAGTTTATTTGGTTTATAAAAATTAATTAGTTCATAAAAATTGACCAATTATTTAATAAACTGATTGATTTTTAATAATAAGAGTTATTAAAATAAATTGAAGTGAAAGTTAAAAATTAAACTAAAAATATAGTCAATTAAAGATTTTAATTGTTTAACCGGTTGAATCAGGTCAATCTTTTAATAACTAATTTTTAAGAGAAAAGTATTAGATTAAAAAAATCTCATCACCAATTTATCTTAATATGGAATTTTTAATAAATCTAAAAATTAACCGTTAATTAAAACTGATAAATCAACTCAAATTTTAGTTAACCCTGCTTGAGTCAAGGGATAAAATTTTAAATTAATCAATTCAAATTATAATGGATCAAATGATGAAAAGAAAGTTTCTTGTCCAACTTTGATTATAGAGGATATTCAAAAGTCTAAATTAATCAATTCAAATCATAATTCGGTCGAAATGTTCAAATGATGAAAAGAAGGCTTCATGTATCTAGCGAGTAGAGACAATGTTCCCTTTAGAACCTTTACATGTGTGCGCTTGGAAGCTACCCTCTTTGGTTTGCGCTTGGGATGAATATTTCTATTTTTTTTAATTTCCTGTTCTGTTTCCTTTTATTCTAAAACAAAAAGCTCTTTGCCTTTGTTTCATGTTCCGTACGTTCTCCCTTATCCTCTGTCACTTCCCTCCCATTTCCACGAAACGGCCCCTATATCATCATCATCATCATCACCTCCTCTCTTACTATTAACCCACCAATCTCTGTGACAATCACACCAACTTCCTCTTTCTCTGAATTTCAGACTACCTTGTCTGTCTCTTACACATATTCATGGACAACAACATAGTTAAGGGCAGGAACACAAGTCCCAGAAAGACCAAAATCAAGAAAAAGCCCATGAAAGTTGTGTACATATCCAACCCTATGAAGTTCAAGACCAGTGCCTCAGAATTCAGGGCTTTGGTGCAAGAACTCACAGGCCAAGATGCAGAATTGCCTGACCCCAGTAAGATGGTTGGCTGTGACGGTGTTGGTGGTGGCCATCATCAGACGGTTCCGGATGCATCAAAGAGTACTAGGAAGACTGCTGTTGTTGATCATGATGATGGCCGTCATTATCAGGAGCATGCACAAGAGGTCCCTAGAGTCGTGGAACTGGATCCCAATAGAGAACAACCACAAACACTTGATTTCTGTTTCGACCGTTTTGATGATGTGTTCATCCCTCCTCATATGTTGGAGAACATTTCAGGGGTAATACCTTCGAGTTTGCTGCTTGAACTTGAATCTGCTACTGGCATGGATTTGTTTTAAGGTCTTGATGCAATGTAAATTGAGTTTCAGCAGCCTCTAATGATCGATCTCTAGTTTCCTTTTTCATCTTATGTAAGTTTTGTTTGTTTCTGTAATTAACTTTGTTCCATGGAATATAATTTTTGGGTCAAATAAAGCTCATGGCTCTTAGTAGAATCTATATTCCAATTAGTACAAGCGAATTAGGTTTTGAGTCGTCTTTCTTAGAAACTGAAGCAAAGGCATTATGCTGTTAATGGTTCAACTTGGACCACTTCTTGAGAGCTAGGAGGTCATTAGAGTAGAAGCTCGTGCAATTAAAGATAAAGCAGTCCCAAATTCCCAATTTATAGTACTAGAAGTGGGGTTGCTCCTATTCTGCTGCTAATTGAATTAGGTGTAGAAGCACATATTATTTGGTGGAAGATATAAATTTCAACATCAAGGACAATTCTAATTAAGGACGTCAATGTGTCCAGTTGGCTTTCCTTTGCTTAAGGACAATTTGAAACCTAATCGAACTTTATTCAACAAAGATATATACCTTATCCTTTTTATGGTCAATAATTTCAGGTTAAAATGTGCCACAAAAATTTGAATTCAGCTTTATTTTTAAATTTAAAAAATCATTTTAAAAATTAAAATTATTACAAATCTTGGTTTTTTACTCTCATTCTTACTTCTTAAATCCTAATTTATAATAATTAATGATATCTTGCAATTTCTAAATCAAAATTTTGGTTAGTTGAGATAAAATTTGATAACAAAGAGAAGCATAATGGGTAACAACCCATTGATTAAAATCATGATAATTAATGATCAGCGTACTGGGGCTTGCACATGATGCGGATCACAGCTGTGTGTTTTTGGTTTTTTTTGTTTGTAACATGTCTTCCAACTTGCAACGCAGGACAAAAGTTGGAAAACATATTGTTGGTGTCCTTTATCTTTTACTTTCATGGGTGGAATTCTTGTCCAATTTGAAGTTATTCGATCCGATTCGAAGTTAACTGATCAAGCTATCAGCGTCTGTAATGGCAATTCAGGTCCAGTTTGATGTTATTCAATCCGATTCGAAATTAACTGATCAAGATTGAATATTTTCTTTCGAATTGACGTTGTTTAATCGATTATGTTGAAGAACTTTATGTTAGAATGACCAGATTCTTGAGACGAGTTGGGATAGCAACAGGTCCGGCCTGTCCTACCTATCACTGCTCCTAGTGTTGAATACCTTCCTATATAGGGATTGCATGTCTTATTCCTACGAATGGCAAGCAAAGTCGTTCGGGTCCTACTTGCTGGCTCCTCTCCCTTACTGGCTCCTACCATTATAAATGCATGCATGCATTTGAAATTAGTTAGCATTTACTATATGTACCTCAAGATCGGTCTAAAATTTTTAATTTTACTGACCTTGGAGACTGTGTCGATGCTTCACTGTTCACTAAAATGATATGTCATTGTGTAATTTTAAATCACATGTGCGTTTTCCATATGGTACTAACTACCAATAAATATGTGAGTGTGCTCAAGATTTTCAAAATATTTACAAATGAAATTTAATGTCTAATATTGAAATTTATTCACAAATAACTCCTATTTAAAAAGTTAATAATGTCATCAGATCAAAACTTCTTAATTTATACGCTAATGGAAGTAAGAGCAGTATACTGTAATTAGCATCTGAAGTTGCTAATGGTACTTTAAAATTTTAAGTATAATCATTGAAACCTTGTGGCTTAAATTACTTTTAATATTTCTCCATGCTTTTTTCATATTACATCCACATGCATCACTTGACTTGACTTGACTTGACCGTCTGTCTTTTGGACAACTTAAAAGACAAAAAAAAAAACGGGCACATTAAAGACTCTTTAAAGGGGAGTACGGCAAGGAAAAGAAAAGATGTTATGATTTTAGCTAGTTTTGAATTGCAATATCTAACTTCAATTTAAATTATTTAATTTAATACTTGAATTTTACTAATCTCTACCTTAAGACTTTCACTAATGTTTGTTAATAAAAATGCTACGTGGGATTTAAGTCAGAGAGATGCATTGTTTTTAATTGTATTTTAAACTTAAATTTTGATGATGGTACATAAGATTTTTATTAAAAACATTAACTAAAATTTTAGTATAAAGTGATTAGTAAAATTCAAGAACTAAAAAAATAAAATAAAAGGACTAATAGTTGAATAACTTAAAAAAATATTCAATTGAAAGGCAAAATATATTTGCCACTTCTTGTGATCTTATCCTTAGAGTTAGGGTTTGTGACAAGATTAAATAATAACTTAACCTTATGGCTTGTTTGGTTCGATGAATGAAATAGATAAGGAACAGAATAGTTATTCTTAGAAATGGAATAGAATGAGCATTACTTTATTTGGTTCAAGGAATGAAATAGATAAAGAATTTTTATGTCAATGTTTGGTTTGAAAATATAAACTTAGAATGACAAATGAATAACTAACAAAAAGATCAAAATATCATTTATTATTATTATTATTGTTGTTGTTGTTGTTGTTGTTGTTGTTAATTTTATTATTATTATTATTATTAATTATTCTTAATAATAATAATAATAATAATAATAAGAATAATAATAATAATAATACATTTTCTATTTATTATTATTCTTATTATTATTAATTTTTATTCTTATTTTGATTATTAAATTGCTTATTATTATTAATTTTCTTCTTCTTCTTCTTCTTCTTCTTCTATTATTATTATTATTATTATTATACAAAAATAATTTTTTTATTCTTATTATTATTATTAAAAAACTAATTTTCTTATTATCATTATTATAAAAATTAATTTTCTTCTTATTATTATCAGTATTATTAAATTCCTTATTATTATTATTGTTGTTGTTGTTATTATTATTTTATTATTATTATTAATTAGTCTTATTATTATAAATTATTATAAAATTTCTACTTATTATTATTAATTTATCAATTATTTTTATTCTTATTTTATTATTAAGAGAAGAAGTGGAAGAAGGATAAAGTTGCCTTGGATAAGAATAGTAATTATTCGAATAGATAAAAATAGGTAAGGATTGGTATTAACTATTCCTCAAAGTTACATAATAAATATTCTTGATGATTAGTTATTATGTGTTTGTTTCTAACCAATCATAAGTTTAAGGAATGAAATAAGAATATGTTAAGAATAAAATAACTATTCTGTTAAACCAAACAGGCCATTAGAGTTAGGGTTGGCGACAAGATTAGTCTAAATAATATCAATTGTAATTGTCTCAAAAATTAAAATAACATCATTTTATTCAATATAATTAAAATGATCTCGTTTTGATTAAATTGGTTTAAACTAGTTCAATTTGTTTAATCCAAATTGAGCTCTGAGTCAAGTTCGATTCAAAACTGAAGTTGACCTGGACAACAGTGTTACATGCATTGCCACCTTTAGACAAGCAATTCAGCTGCAGAGCTTCTCAGGATATCTTTGGATTATATTTGACAAACTTGCACGGGTCCGTCGCCGATAAATAATGAGGAAAAGGGTTGTCTTAATTTTGTTGGTTTACCCTTTGCTTTCTCTTAATCACTTATCATCCCTATCGTTAAGTCTTCATGTTCATAAAAAAAATAGTTAATCTAGTATGGTAATCAAATCATATATAGAAAAGAAGATAACATTTTTCTGTATAAGAAAGGTGAGAAGAGCTAATATGTTAAGAAAACTAACAAAAAAGTGAAAAAAAAAAAGAGCTCCCAATGTCTAGAATGAAGCTTCAAATCATATCAAGAAAAGCAATCAAACCATCATCTTCTACTCCTAAACATCTTCAAAACTTCAAGCTTTCTATTTGGGACAAGCGTCTACGTCCTGTGTATGGCATTATAATCTTCTTTTACCATTGCAATGCCAACCCAAAAGATCACGATCAAATCCTTTCACTCTTCTTCAAAAGGTCTCGTTCCTTGCAAAAGTCCCTCTCTAAAACTCTAGTTCATTATTATCCATTGGCAGGTAGGCTCAAAGGTGAATCAATCGAATGTAATGATGAAGGTGCTCATTTTGTTGAAGCTCGCATTGATTGCCACCTTTCCACCTTCCTTAATCAACCTGATTTTAATGTCTTGGAACAATTCAATCCTGCCTTTGATCCTAACTTGCCTTCGGGATGTATGTTAGCTACTCAACTTACACTCTTCAACTGTGGAGGAATAGCCATTGGTGTAAGTCCTTCACATAAGCTTCTAGATGGATCATCATTGGCCACATTCATTCAAAGTTGGGTCTCATTGACTACTATAGAAGGTTGTAACAACCTAGTATCACCTAACCCCATATTTGTAGACTCATCATTCTCGCCATCTTCGGGTTTGCTTAGAATGCCTACACCATCTATAAGATTTGGAGGGTCACTTGTCATAAAAAGGTTTGTGTTCCCTGCCTCAAAAATATCACAACTCAAGGAAACCACATCGTCAGGGAAGCAGTATATAAGTGATGTTGATTCAGTATTGTCATTGATTATGAAATCCGCCATTTCTGCTTCAGGATCGTTGTCCAAGCCATCTTCAGGACCCTACCTATTGTTCCAAATGGTTAACATGCGAAAAAGGTTGCGACAGCCATTGCCAAGAAACACAATGGGGAACATTTCTTGGAATGCCGCAATAGAAATCAAGGAAAACCAGATGGAGTTGAATGAGTTAGCAGGTGAAATCAGAGAGAGTTTGATCAAATTTTATAGCTCTAGTCTCAATGACAATGATGAACAAGAACCTCTCCCGATGAGGAAGAGCACCAAAGGTGACGACCCTTATCGTTGCTCGAGCTTATGCGGGTTTCCTTTGTATAAGATTGACTTTGGTTGGGGCAAACCTTCATGGGTCACTAGTCCTGTTTTACGTTGCAAGAACTTTATCTTGCTGCATCAAACAAAAGATGGTAATGGTATAGAAGCATGGATATGTCTGGATGAGAAGGAGATGAGCCAATTTGAACGTGACCAAGATCTTCTAGCATTTGCACACACAAATCCTTGTGTTGTTACTCATTATTGTCGCCTGTGATTCATTTCCTTACACCATAGAAGTGTCAATGGATTTATTGGCCTATTTAAACAACAGTCCACTCTTTTGTCCCATTAATAAGAATTAGATTATGCTAATAATACATGTTGTTTACATTGAACTTTTTATTTTTTAAGTTATCGATAGAGATTTTATTTATGTCTGTCATCTTAAATCATTGATTTATTATTATCATCTAACTTATATCTAGGATAAATATTTCAAATTTAGGAAGTAAAACTGACAAAGTTTTTGATTAGTCTAGATATAGCATCGCTAAAAATAAGAGAGTGACCAGCATATTCATTTGTCATGTAAGTTAGCAGGTCAGTATCCAAACTTTGTATTTGCTTTCCAAAGAAACTACTTGTGGAATAGTTTACAAAGCATTCAGAATTCTGTCGCCACCTCTTCAATGATTGCTGGTGATTTCAACTGTATTTTAAATGCCAAAAAGGCTAAAGGTAGGAAGATATACACGATGGCAGACACTAAGGAATTCACCAATCTGTTAAGTGTTGCGGAGTTGACAGACTTATGCTCTATAGGATGTTTCCTTACATGGTCTAATAATCAACAAGGAAACCATGCTTATTCAGAAAAAAATAGATCGGTGCTTGGTCAATTCGGCATGGCTCAATTCTTTCTCCCAATCCGTTGTTCACTATGGGGAAAAATTTGACCTCAGATCATTGTTTTCAACTTATTCAATTTTGTGCTGAGGTCAGGAGAAGGGGTGCTCCTTTTTGATTCTTCAATGGTGTTCTTCAAATGGAGGGATTTCAAGAACTCGTTATCTATTGTTGGCAGCAAGAGATTCAGGGATATAAGGCATTTCAGTTGATGCCAAAATTGAGGAAGGTAAAGAATACAGTAAAGAACTTCATTTGTACTAAAAATCAGAATTTGCTGTTGTTGAAAATGCACGTACAGTAAGCACAAGATGTGTGCTATGCTTATGCAGATGATGTGAACAACAGAGTGAAGGAACATAATTTAACGAGAGAGTATCTACAGGCTTTAGAACTAGAAAACTCCATCCAATGATATAAAGCAAGGTTAGTAGGCTTAGAGGAGATGAAAATACCAAGTTTTTTCATGGATCTATTTTAGCCAGACAAAACAACAACAGAATAATTCACTTACTGGACAATGGCAACTTACAAACAGATCAGGAGATGGCTAGATCTTACTTTTCACAATTGATGGGTCCAGAGGTGGTGGCACTACCATCGAACAATATGAAGAAGATACTGGAGGGGCCATAAGGGAGGATAGAAAGGCATTTCTAATATCTCCATTCTCTATTAGTGACATAAAAACCAGAGTCCTCAAATTTTATCCGTCCAAAGCCCCAGGCCCGAATGGGTTTATAGCTAGTTTTTTTCAACAAACATGGGATATCACAAGCCAATTAGAATATTTCCAGAATGCGAAGATGTTGCAGGAAATGAACAACACCTTTATACACTTAGTATCGCAGAAAAAACATCCCCTTAATCTGGGGGAGTTTCGTCCCATCTTATGCTACAACCTAATATACAAGTTGATTGCAAAATTATTGGCGGATAGGTTGAAATGAGCACTCGTGGAAACAATTGAACTCACTCAAGGTGCACATGTTCCTGGCATGAATATAAGTGATAACATCCTTCTGTTACAAGAATTGGTGAAAGATTATTTTTCTGATAGGTTAATTAGGGGATGTATGTTGAAAATCGATTTGTACAAAGCTTATGATACAATCAATTAGAGTTTTGTCAGAACCATTCTGGAAATTTTACAGATGCCGGAGGTCTTCGCAAACTGGATTATGGAATGCATTCAGAATCCTACCTTAAGTTTGTTGGTTATGGAATTCCCTCCAAGACATTTAAGAACACTAAAGGACTGAGAGAAGATGATCCGCTGTCCTCTTATATATTTGCCATGGTTATGGAATGATTGTCCAGAATTATCAGATCTTTAACTACATCCAATGGTCATTTCTAGTATCACCAGAAATGTCAAGAGCTTAAGCTCTCACACCTCATTTTTGTGGATGACCTCATGCTGTTCTGTGCTGCTGATATAACATCGATGAATATACTAATGAACTCCTTGAAGACTTTCTCGAAATGGTCTAGCCTTAGAATCAATATATAGAAAAACTGTTTGATGTTACCTGCAAATGTGCAAAATCCTAATGAATTTAGCACAGCAACAGGGCTCACTATCGAGACCCCAGTTATGAGATATCTCGGGGTAACAATTTCTCCTTCTACGTTAAAATATGGAGATTGTATTCCAATTTTGGAGAGAATCAAAATCAAAGTTCTCTCTTAGCAAAACTGGTTCCTCTCATATGCGGGGCGCATCACTTTAATTATTTCCGTACTTAGTAGCCTTCATACATATCGGATAGCTCACACGGTTCTGCCGAGAAAAATTGTGAAGGAGATAGATCGACTGCTAAAAGATTTTTTATGGTCTGGAAGATGTGATTCAGGGAAAAATGCTAAAGTTAAGTGGAGTGATATTACTACCCCAAAGAAAGTTGGTGGTCTTAGCATCCCATATACTGTTTCTATGCAAAAAGTCTTAGTAAAAAAGTGTGGCGACTGGTTTCAGACAAGTAAGCTTGATGGACCCATTGGAAGCTTTATGGACACAATGGGTCCATCAACCCCACCTTCATAACTGTAACTTTTGGTAGATAGACAACTCTCACCAATCATTCCTAGTTTTTCAATTAGTTGTTGAAGCTTAGAAAACTACTTTACCCCATGTAAAACATCGTATCTATGGTGGGAGAGAGACTTAGGTTTGGTTCGATAATTGGCTAGAGATTAGCCCCTTAATAGATCACCCAATATACTCTCACCTGCAACACTGATTGCCGATGGATGCCCGTGTTTTTGACCTAATAAAGGATGGATATTGGAGGAGTCATTTTAGGGGATTTTCACTTCTATTAAGAGTGCCTTCCCCACCTAGGGGACACTTCGATGGCCAATGCTGGCTACCAAACTCAAGAGGTTTCTTTACCAATGAATCTTGTCACTGCATTTTTAGGGATGATAATGATAAAGCAAACACATATAAGAAAAGGTGAATTATGCGTATATAAAAATTTAAGATACTTTCAAATCGATAAAATCCTGCTAAATAAAATAAATAAAAGGGTCTTATAAACTTTCAAAAAGGATAATCGCTCGAATAGAAGGAATTAATTAATTAAAAGGAGCCTACTAATGCTCAAAACGATATGAGCTTGTTTAGTCGATAGGAGCCTGCTAACTTTTAAAAGAAACCTCTTGCGATATAAAAACAGAAGGAGTTTATTGAAAAGCTGAAGGAGCCTCTTGAAAAATTATAATGTGAAAATTTAAAAGTAAAGAAGAGAGAGAAAATGACACAATAGATTTTTATTAGTTCGACTTATAATAAAGCTTACCTCTAGTTCTTAAGTATCCAACTTGAGTATTTCACTATAAAACTAACTAGTAATTTAATGAGTCTCTTCAAGCTCACAAGTGTATATTTTTCATGGTTTTCCAACCTTTCACACTAGTAGTATTTTGCTAACCTCTATAAGCTCTCAATAAATAAAAAAGTGATTTGTTCGATATGAGCTTCAATGATTTATTTCAAGAAGAATTTTCACTTTTAAGGCACAAGAAATTTAATAAAGGTATAACTTTTAAGAGTATTGATGCCTTTGATGTATTTCAAAAATCTGGCTTCTTAACTTCTTGTTCGTAACTGTAGTGACTCTTTCTTAAATAAACATTTTCTTCAACTATCTGTTGCTTCATTTCGATTCTGAGTTGATTTTGTGTTTAACGAATCTTCGATATTATCTCTGCTGAAATCTTCCAATATTCAGAGGTTAAGAAATAAATATGTCAATGTCTTGGAGCTGATTAACAAAATATATGATTAGCAGGATCCTTCTGGATATTGTTGAATCATTTCTAATAAGGTAAAATTATTAAAAAAGATCCTGCAAGAAAGAAGTAATTATTTTATAATTTTATTTTCTTTTAAGAATTATATCTTTATGATGGGATTATGCTGCTATACTATGAATCTTTCAAAAACAAAAACTTGATAAACTTGTTATTTTACGGAAATGAAACTTGCAGAAAAGTAAAGAGATAGGATTTTACTTAGTTCAATAGCATAAAATTATCTACATCCAAGGTTCTCACTTAACAGTGGTGGAGAGATTTCACTAGCGCTGAAGAAGAAGAAAAATATACAGAGATTGAATGTTTCTATAAATATTTGCAAAAGAGTATCAAAACTCCTCAGTACCTGGTCGGGTCGGTTGTGCTAGGCCCAGGTCCAACCTTAGGATGGCGTGTGGGCCGATCAACCCATTCCCAAGATGTTGAGTTAAGCATGACAGGTATTTACTATATAAGTTCATTATCTCCTCATGATGCAGGTACGACTCTTAAGAACCCTAATACCCTCTGTTCTTAGAAAAAACCTACGACAAAAGCTGACTTAAGCATCGGAGGGGCAAGCCGACGATCAACCCTCGATGTGCCTTTATTGTTTTTGCAGGTATCTCCTATTTGAAGACAATCAAGCTCATGGATCCAAATAACAGCGCCCATCGTGGGTCCTGGCGTCAGCACACAGATAAGTCAAACGGCGGCAACAAACCCTGATGTAGCCGCTGTCGCGGCACTTGCACTACAACGAATGGGTTTGCAATTACCTGCCGCCGCCCTCCCACCGGCGCATCATGATCCCCAGATCCATCATTCACTTATCACCCAAAACCCTAGCACAGACGAGCTATCCCCATTAAACCCGAATAATCAAATACAATCTTCCCATCCGAATGACCAACCACCACCACCCCAAAACCGAGATCAAGAAGAACAGAGCGTAGCTCTGGAGGATAACGCCGGAAACAACCCACACCCTCACATCTAACACCCCCTAAACACAAACCTTCCTCCACAACAAATCTCCCTTACCTAAAGACAAATAGAGGAAGTGGCCGATCTATTGATTCGCATAATCTTACATTCTCAGGTGGAACAGCAGCGAACCCCCACTCGGCAAATAGGTATGATAGCCGATCAACCTTCTGCTGAAACTCTCAAAAAAATAGTGGACGATCGAATCAATATGGCCATGAATTCCCGTCCGGGTCAGCCATCAACACAATACAGCTCTCCTTTCATTCAGGAGATCCTGGATAGCCTTCCAGCGGTCGGTACTAAGATACCAACGCCTGAAAAATATACCAGAAAGACCGATCCTCTCGACTATCTTCAATACTTTTAGTCGATGATGAACCTGCATTGCATCCCTAATGCCATTCAATGTAAGGCTTTCTGTACAGCCTTTCAAGAAGGAGCCCCGCGATGGTTCAACAGTTTACCCCCAAGTTGCATCACTTGCTTTGAGAATTTTAAGTCGCTATTCCTTAACCAGTTTGTCACAAGTAAACGGCCGCAGAAGACTGCCTTGAAAGTGATGCAGTTGACCCAAAGAAGGAATGAAAGTTTACGGGAGTTCATCACTCGGTTTAACAATGAAGCTGTTGAAGTCCCTGACCTCACCTGCTAGTCCATGTTGGCTGCCCTTATGAGTAACATGAGGGATGAAGAGTTCAAGAAGTCATTGGCCCTCGATCAGCCCAAGTCTATTCAGGAGATAAGAAATCGGGCGGATAAGTATATCCAGCTCGAGGAAGTGTTGAAAAACACAAAGCGTAGGGCAGATGACCACTGGCCAAGTGGCAGAACATATGATTCACACAAGCGACAGAAGGATCAGTCTAGCTGGAGGAAGTCGACCGATCGAAAGGACCAACGACAAGAATCCTTCACCTCGCTCAACAAGTGGTATGTGGAAGTACTGGCAGTCATGAGAGCAGAAGGGGAATCCCTCCGAGAACCTAATAAGTTAAAAACTCCCCTAAAAAAAAGGGATCCTGATTTATATTGTCGTTTCCATAGAGACGTTGGTCATGACACGGAGGACTGTTGGGACTTAAAGCGAGAAATCGAATCCTTTATTCAAAGGGGAAAGTTGGGTAGATTTCTAAAGTACGGTACAAATGTCGAACGGGAAAATGAGGGTAGGAGCGGTTGGTCTGATAACTGGCGAAAGCCTTGGAAGCAAAACGATACGAACAATGGAGCGGGGCAGAACAAGAATTCAGACGACCGATGCGACACGAGAAGACAGTCCAGTGTAAGAGGCGACAGAAACGCTGGTCAGCAAGATGACCGACTAGTTAGGGTCATAAACATGATTTCTAGTGGCAGTGCAGCAGGAGGGTCCACCGTCAGAGGAAGAAAGAGGTATGCCAGGCAGGTCGTTGAAGACTTATCAGCAAAGAAAAAGAGGCAAAACGATGAGGTGATCTCGTTTGACGAATCTGATCTGGAAGGTGTTAGCTGTTCTCATGATGATGCATTAGTGGTCACCTTGAATATGGATGGTAGCGAGGTAAAATGGGTAATGATTGACATAGGTAGCTCAGTAGACCTACTGTATTATGATGCATTTAAGCAGATGGAGATACCAGAGGAGTGACTATTGCCAATAGAGGGACCCATCAAAGGGGTAACAGGAGCATCAACCTACCCATTCACTCGAGTTTTCTTGAATGTAAAATTCGAAAAAAAAAGCCATGTCAAATAGATAGGAATGTTGAATTCTTGGTTGTAAAGTTTGTCGGAGCGTATAATGCAATAATTGGAAGAGCCACCCAAAACGCCTTCAGAGCAATTGTCTCAACTTACTATCAAGCAATGAAATTCCCAACATCTCATGGAATCGGTATTGTCAGGGGTCAGCAAAGAATCGCTAGGGAATGCTACGTGGCAGAAACGAAGACCCTTGATGGGGCGATAGTTTTGACAAGTTCTCTTGATGTGAGAGTCGACGAAGAAACTGAGAGGATGAACCCTGTCGAAGAAACATAGCAGATCATATTGGATGAAGAAGACCGATGCAAATTCACAAATTTGGGCTCTGAACTTGAAAAAGGGCTAGCCAAAGGGATCACAGATTGCTTGATAAAGAACAGATCGGTCTTTACCTGGGTACTGAGCGACATGCCTGGAATTTCTCGAGCAGTAACATCTCATTCTCTCGGTATTCGGAAAGACTGCAAGCCAATCAGACAGAAGAAACGGTGGCAAAGCAAAGAGAGGTAGGGGTGATCGAGAAAGCGATAGGAAAATTGCTCGATGTTGGGTTCATTCGGGAAGTCAAGTACCCTGAATGGTTGGCAAATGTGGTACTAGTGAAGAAGAAAAATGGAAGATGGAGAATGTGCATCGATTTCACTGACTTGAACAAAGCATGCCCAAAGGATAGATTCCCCCTACCCAAAATCAATCAGCTGGTAGACTCCACATCAGGGCATGAGCTTCTCAATTTCTTGGATGCCTTCTCCGGTTATCATCAGATACAAATGAGTCTTGAAGACGA
>JANIJH010000064.1:0-12132 GCA_024520975.1 Erythroxylum areolatum
CAATAACAGAATATACACATATATACATATTCTTCATCAACTTACTACACAAATTCAACTTCATTTTTGTTTTCATTTTACTTCCAACTTTCACCTTAATTTTCCCCCTTTCATAGCCTCTCATCTACCAAAAATACCAAAGCAAAACATGAATCTATACTCACTTCTCATTTACTACTTTAATGTCGTTTATCATTTCTAATTCAAGAATTTTTCATCATTTGTTTTTTACTCATAACTAATCACCAAAATTTCTCATTTAATAGTTCTAATCTTCTAAGAAAAGTTTGGGGTCCAACATTGTCCACCTTTAGCTTTCTTATATTCTATTAACCTTTCCCTCAAAGTCACCAATAACCTAGTAGCATAGTTTTTAACTAGTAATCTACCCTTTGAGGATAGTGAAACAGACCTCTTCATAACCATGATATTTAACCTATTTGATCTTTCTCACATTTGGAGGTAAACCTTCAACTTTGTTGTGCTCTCTTATGTCATAGATGTAACTCATCCTCAATGAGAGCTATATATCTACCAAACCTAAGATTGTGCATCACTCTTCCAAGCTTTAAAATGATTCTCATATAACTAAATATATTTGATTTTTCACTACTACTTGAGTCAATAGATTGATAAATAAGGCATATCTTATAAGAGAGAAAAAATACACATATCATAATTTCCCCTTTGGAAAAAATAAATAATGCAAATAAGAGTTTCAATAGATTAAGAGAGAAATGATATTACAAATTATTATCCACTTTTAAAAAATTCATAAACCAAAATTATAACATTCACCGTTCATTATTCCATCTTGTAAATCATGCATAATTACCCATTTTGGACATGAAACAATTCTAAGTAAAGATGTAAATTTTTTTTGAAGGTGATTAAAAATCATTTAGTTAGCCTAAAATATAAAAAGTGCATAAGAATAAAAGTAAACAACCCTTATTCAATCTATTATTCAGTCAATTAAAAAAAACTATACAATTGAGCATCAATTAACTAGATAATTAATTGATAGAACTCACCCCTAAATCCTATAGAAGGTTATATGTCTCTAACTTGGGTTTTAGTTTACTAGACAGTGAGGTTATGGTTAACCGGTGGGCATCATCCAAAAGATAAAAACAAATAAAAGAGTACAATAAAAAAGTCATAATCATTAAAAAAAACTCAAATGAAACATGAAAAACACAATATTTAAGAGTGCAAAAGTAACAAAATTGATTAATGATATATTTTAGTGTAGTTATTAACCAATCTTTTAACTTATTCACATGTAACAAATGATTTGATAAATAATAATTCATAAATCTATTAATAGCTGACTTTGGAGCATTTGTTACCTAACATCATGACTTAATCATAAAAAGCAACAAAAAAATTCAAAGGTTTATATAAATAAAATTTGGTAATTTTTAAAACCCTAAAATCTTCAATGTAGACCTTTTTAATATAAAAACTTAGCCTATTCAAACAATTAAGGGTCATAAAACTTATTGAAATATGTTCTGATGCCACATGTAGTAGTTATATATTATCAAAAACAATTATATGATCATTCAATAGTATTTTATATACATTATATATGAAAAGTAAAATAATATTGGCAATACTTGGATTGAAAGTCATGTTTATTATATTTGAACATAGTAATAATCCCTTTAGAATACTTTCAACATAAAAAGCTTAACATATACTCTTCTTTTGGCTTTTCCACTAATTTAAGTCAAATTATAGATGATGTAAACATAATTCTTTAAATATATGGTTATAACATGATAAAAGAGAACTAAGCTGATTAATTATAAAGTTCCTCAAATTTTACAATAAAATCTAACTTGATGAAAATATTTTTCCTCTCTTCAACTGGTTTTTTATATGAGACCTATTAGGTTTCCAAATATGTCGAGAATGGATTCAAATTATAACCCTGGATCATATTTAGGATTAGATAAATTAAAATTCTTTAGATTATTTTTAATTATCTAATTAAGCAATTTATATCCACATTAATATTGACATTTAGCAATACATTATGATCACCAAAATATTTAGAAATGTCAAATGAGCTCTAACTAACCTTTATGTATATGAGTTTTTTTTTGTATAATTCAATCTTTTCATCATACAATGCTTCGATTAGACATAAAGCACAAAATTAATGTATACTCTATTTGTAGTGCAATCATATTAGTTTTCCATCATTAGTGAATTTACAAAATGTCATTCCAACTTGACCAAGGATTTTTCTAATCATTACTAATTGATAACAGTAAAACATTCTTCCTAATTACTTTAAAATGATGAATTATATCTCGATCACTCAATTATTTCCTTATAGCTCGTGTTATATATAATAACTACCGATTGAGCTACCCTGAATAGAATAGGTGATAAGCATTATCAAAATATAGCAATCCCTATACAATATAACTTTGGAAGTCTGAAGTCTAAAGGTCACTAATACATTCATCATAATAAGAATTTCTATAGATATACAAGTAATATTCTAAATGGATTTCTCATATGGAATTAGTTCAGTGAACTTGTTCTCTAACAAGTACCTACACTTTTGTTTAAGTATCTTCATACTTTAATCTATAAGATTGACTACTTCCTCCATAAGGAAAAACCTAATGCGTGTTAGTCTTGTTACATTATATTAATGTCCAGTCTTAATAGAACAATGACTAGAAATAATTTAGAAATAATATATAAACGTAATATAAATCTCATGATTATAATATCATCATAATTTCATTTGCAATGTATAATTATCTCGTAGGCTTTATTGACTGTAAGGCATAAAGCAACACTCGTATTTATATTTATTTTTGAATATGTACATTTGGGCATGTGAAGTCTAAAGGAGAGAGCTCCAATTTTGATGCAATGTAATGTGTAAACTCAAATTGTAGTGAAATGCATAAATAATGTGTCGGGACATACAAGTAGATAGTTACATTATAGAAAACCGCCGAACACAAAGCTTAGTGATGAGCTTGTCATAATTACATGTATAGGTTTTCAAAAGATGTAAAATTTGCGTCCAATTATTAACTGGTTTTTGACTTGATCGAGCCAAGAACAAGTACAGTAACCACTGATTAGGGTTTTCACTTTATAGCCTTGCTCATGTATGCCCAACTTAAAAATTCAAAGCATTGATTTGGGTGCCAAGTATATCTTTTATCTTCTTATAAGATGCTCCAATGTAACCTTGATATTCAAAATCCAAAAGATTATTAGGACAGCTATGACAATGGCTTTGCTTTTACAAGAAGATAGATTTTGTCGTAAATAAATCATATTATGAATTTGAGGGGGACAGCATTAATTGTTCTTGAAGAATAAAAATAAAATCCCAGTACTCGAAACATATATTACCTTTACCTGAAATCTTCCTCAAAAACATTTCAAATAAGGTAGAAATGTCAAAACCCTTGATGAAAACCCTAATCATCGTCGAAACATATATTGTCTTTACCTGAAATCTTCCTCAAAAACATTTTAAATAAGGTAGAGCTGAAAGGAAATGTCAAAACCTAGCCAAAACCCCTTGATGAAGGGCCTAATCGTAATCTGTACCCTAAAGCCAAAAAAATAAAAGAAAAATCATCGACGATGACTTCTCACCCAAAACCCCAGAGCCAACCAACAAGTCTATCTCTTTCTAATGTCTCACGTGACTGTCTCTGTAGTCTCTACATTCCCAAAACAAACCCACCTCCCTGCCTTCCTCGGTAAAGCCAACACAGCTTTTAACCTTGGCTACTTACCCACCATACAGTGAAAATTTGTTATGATTAAACAACTGGATGCTCCAATTAGACGACTTCATCTGTATCCACGCCCCTCTTAAATTCTAACCTTCTGTGGTAACACCATCCCACGTTTTGGACTCTAATGTGTATAATAGTAAATGTAAGGAAAAAGACATTGAAATTGGTTGCTTGCCCTTAAACCCCTTTTAGCTTTCACACTCTCCTATGTTTCCTTCTCTCTCACTTGTCCTTTTTTTTTTTTAAATCTTCGAAGCCTTTGCCTTCCCAATGACCTCTTTCTTTCTTTATGTTTTTCTGTTTTCTTTTAGATACTTTTCTTTTCATACAAAATTACAAATGGTTAAGTTTTCTCAATCGAGGGTTCTTAGTTACTTCGACATGGAGCCAGATTCTCTGGCTCTGCCCACCTGAATCTTGAGTACCTGACCCAAATATTTGCAATTTGAACGTCTTCCAAAATTTTGTGCTCATTTTGTAGTTTTGTGCAGTAAATAATAATTGTGATTTATAGAAGTTTGTCACTTACAACTATCACTTTCTGGTCTATAAAAGTCCAAACTCTCTTGCCACCAAATTTAAGTCTTTGGCTACAATTCCAGTTTGAAGAATTTTCATGGCACTCTTATGATAAAATATTATAGAAGGAGCCGATTAGCGATTAACGCCGAAGGAACCGATTAGCCACTAATGCATCCCCTGGACCGACTGAATTGCTTGTTCCAATTAATATTTAAGCATGACATGCTTAAGAAATTTACCATTTCATCTTGACAAGTGGACTTGTGTTGTATTTAGCAAATGCTGGTCCTACACGTGTTGTGTAACGACGGAGATTAAAAATTACAAATTAATCGAAATTCCAGATTGTATCTTTGCGACAGGGAATTGCACAATTGCCTGCGTGTCCGTTGGGAAGAAATGCTGGAATTAAATTAGGACAACTTACTTGAAACGATATTAGGTTTCAAGTAGATGACCATACCATACCAGGCACACGAACAGGCAGCCGCAGCAACCACCCAACAAAACCCAGTTTGCATATTATGCCATGACCACCTTCCAATATAATCCGTAGGGTTGCAGACCCTGAAATTTGAAAGCTTTTTATGATCATTTCACTTTATCTTACCAAGTCCACTATCACCAACACAGCCAGCAGAACCTCCACTCCGATTCTTATTTGAAACAGGAGATATCCTTATGGGTAACGTTTAATCACCGTCAAAGTTTGGGTCCTGGACCGCATTTTACAGATTCTTCGAAGATTTAATGGTGGCAATCTTTTCGTATTCTTCACATGCATGGTCTCAACACTTTTAGTGTAAAACTCAAGCATCCTTGTCTCGCTACAATCCTCTCTCACATGCATGTTGTCTCCTAGAGTGGACTTTCAGTTTCACAGTTTCCATCACAATCACCATCTTCCACCGTTTCCAAAACCACCTAAAGGGCCTCCGTTGAATTAAACCAAGGTTTTGTTGGTGACAACCAAAAATGGAGAAACCAATCTTTACTCTCTTGCTTTGTTCAATCTTGGTAACGTTAACCATGACAAGAACATCTTTTGTGGCTTCTTTATCTCCTGATGGACAGGCTCTTCTTTCTCTTCTCTCAGCAACAGACCCATCAGCTAAGTCATCCTCTTCAATCCTCTCTTCTTGGGATCCTTCAAGCTCAACTCCTTGTTCATGGGAAGGCATTACGTGTTCTCCACAAAGTAGAGTTATTTCTCTTTCCCTTCCAAACACATTCCTCAATTTATCTTCATTACCTTCACAACTTTCTTCTCTTTCCTACCTACAACTTCTCAATCTCTCCTCTGCTAACATCTCTGGCACAATCCCGCCTTCCTTTGGCCAACTTATCCATCTCAGGCTTTTAGACCTCTCCTCGAACTCTCTTTCAGGTCCTATTCCCCGAGAAGTCGGTGGCCTTTCCTCACTTCAGTTTCTCTACTTGGACAGTAATAAATTTTCTGGCAGAATACCTCCACAACTTGCGAATCTTACTTCTTTACAAGTTCTATGCCTGCAAGACAATCTTCTCAATGGTTCAATACCATCTCAGTTGGGTTCTTTGGTCTCCCTCCAACAACTGCGAGTTGGTGGCAATCCTTATTTGACTGGAGAAATACCACCTCAGTTAGGTCTACTAACCAATCTCATCACATTTGGTGCTGCAGCGTCAGGGCTTTCCGGTGTTATACCACCAACATTTGGGAACCTAATCAATCTCCAAACTTTAGCTCTTTATGATACTGAGCTTTTTGGTTCTATACCACCTGAGCTAGGATTTTGTTCGGAGTTGAGGAACTTGTACTTGCACATGAATAAGCTTACAGGTTCAATGCCTTCTCAACTGGGTAAGCTGCAAAAGCTTACCAGTTTGCTTCTGTGGGGTAATTCTCTCGCAGGGCCTATTCCAGTTGAGCTATCAAACTGTTCATCGCTGGTTGTTCTTGATGTTTCAGCTAATGACATTTCTGGGGAAATACCGGGTGATTTAGGAAAGTTGACTGTTCTTGAGCAGCTTCACTTGTCCGATAATTCGCTAACAGGTTTGATTCCTTGGCAGTTGAGTAACTGTACAAGTCTAACAACACTTCAGCTTGATAAGAACCAATTATCAGGCTCAATTCCGACCCAGGTTGGGACGCTGAAGTATTTGCAGAGTTTTTTCTTGTGGGGTAATTCAGTGTCTGGTATCATACCAGCCTCTTTTGGTAACTGCACTGAATTATATGCTCTTGATCTTTCGAGAAACAAGCTCACTGGGTCAATCCCTGAAGAGATTTTCAACTTGAAGAAGCTGAGCAAGCTTCTGCTTCTAGGTAATTCATTATCAGGAGGATTGCCGAGAGGTGTCGCAAATTGCCAGTCTTTAGTTAGATTGAGGCTTGGAGAAAACCAACTCTCTGGTCAGATTCCTAAGGAGATAGGCCATTTACAGAATTTGGTCTTTCTTGACCTGTATACGAATCGTTTCTCTGGCGGCCTTCCATTTCAGATTTCTAACATCACCGTTCTCGAGCTGTTGGATGTCCACAACAACTATATTACTGGAGAGATACCAACTCAGCTGGGGGAGCTTGTAAATCTGGAGCAACTTGATCTTAGCAGGAACAGCTTCACAGGTGAAATTCCACAAAGTTTTGGAAACTTTAGTTACCTGAACAAGCTCATTCTTAACAACAATTTGTTGGGAGGGTCAATACCAGGATCCATCCAAAACTTGCAGAAGCTAACATTGCTTGATTTGAGCTCCAACGGCCTTTCAGGTCCAATTCCACCTGAAATTGGTTACGTTACAAGTTTGACAATTAGTTTAGACTTGAGCTCAAATGCATTTAGTGGTCAGCTTCCTGACACAATATCTGGTCTTACACAGTTACAATTGCTCGATCTTTCCCACAATATGCTCTGTGGAAAGATCAAGGTTCTTGGGTCCCTTACTAGCTTGACTTCTCTTAACATCTCCTTCAACAACTTCTCAGGTCCTATTCCCATAACACCATTCTTTAGAACTCTCTCTTCAAATATGTGCTTTCAAAATCCAGACCTTTGCGAGTCCCTGGATGGCTCGACTTGTTCATCGAGACTCTTTCGGAGAGATGGACTTAAATCTACGAAAACTGTTGCCTTGATTTCGATAATACTGGCTTCAGTGACAGTCCTACTTCTTGCGTCTTGGATTTTAGTGACTCGGAAGCATAGGTACATGGTTGAGAAGACTTTGGGAGCATCAGCGTCACCATCTTGTGCTGAAGATTTCTCTTATCCATGGACCTTTATCCCATTTCAAAAGCTCAATTTCACCATTGACAACATCCTGGATTGCTTAAAAGACGAAAATGTGATAGGCAAAGGCTGTTCAGGAGTGGTGTACAAGGTCGAAATGCCTAACGGTGAGTTGATTGCAGTAAAAAAGCTTTGGAAAACTAAACAGGATGAAGAACCGGCAGTCGATTCCTTTGCAGCAGAAATTCAAATTCTGGGACATATTCGACACAGGAATATCGTGAAGCTGTTAGGCTACTGTTCTAACAAGAGTGTCAAACTTCTTCTCTACAATTATATTTCAAATGGTAATCTGCAACAGCTGTTGCAAGGGAATAGGAACTTGGATTGGGAAACAAGGTACAGAATTGCTGTTGGGTCGGCCCAGGGCCTGGCTTATCTTCACCATGATTGTGTTCCAGCAATCCTCCACAGAGATGTCAAGTGCAATAACATACTTCTGGATTCCAAATTTGAGGCATACCTGGCAGATTTTGGCCTCGCGAAATTGATGAACACTCCAAATTATCATCATGCAATGTCCCGAGTAGCTGGATCTTATGGTTATATTGCCCCAGGCAAGTAATTTTCAAGCTTTCTAATTCCTTTAGCTCACTTATTTATCTTTTACTTGTTTTGAATGGATTAGCTGGTGATGACATGCAACTACGCATATGCTAATGTCCTGTCACAAGGGTCTTGCATGTAGTACAATGTTCTGTCAGGCAGGAGTTCAAAATTCTATCAAGTTGGAATATAAGTAATCAACGTTATAATCGAATTGTTGATCCTAATAACTCTTTCTAATACTTGCAGAATATGGATACACCATGAACATAACAGAGAAAAGTGATGTTTACAGTTATGGAGTGGTTTTGCTGGAGATTCTTAGCGGTCGCAGTGCAGTTGAGCCCCAAGTTGGAGATGGGCTACACATAGTGGAGTGGGTGAAGAAAAAGATGGGAAGTTTCGAACCAGCTGTATCGATACTGGATACAAAGCTTCAAGGTTTACCAGACCAAATGGTACAAGAAATGCTACAGACACTAGGAATTGCAATGTTCTGCGTGAATTCATCCCCAGTAGAAAGGCCAACGATGAAAGAAGTAGTAGCATTGCTAATGGAGGTGAAAAGCCCAGCAGAAGAATGGGGAAAGACTTCTCAGCCTCTAATAAAACAGTCATCCAATCAAAGTTGAAATAAAAGAGTTTCTGCTTTAGATTTTCTTTTGCATCCAACAATCATCAGTGCTTGAGAATTAGAGAGAGCTCTCTTAAGAGGTAGTCTTAATGCTTGATTATTAGAATGTCTTCGTTCTCTTGTACAGTTGTAGAAACAGCAATGATGTTGAATTGCATCCTGTTATCTACTATTACTAGCCTTTTCATTTTCCGATGATCTTACTGGAATCTATGCACCAAATCCAAGTAAAGCAAACTTGTAGCTCCACAAAATTTTAACTCTTCACCTGATATTACAATTAGCGGTAGAATAGCAGGAAAGGAAAGGAAATGAAGTAGTCTAATGAATTGAGGCTTTAGATCTGTTGAATTGCAGTATTAGGTTATTTGGCTATGAATAGGAAAGCATTAAATATGAAGAGGGGATGGAAGTTTAGAATCAAGCGGTGGATAGGATCTTCAACTATTCGGTTGGGATGGTTCAAGTGAGTGTAATAGAATAAAAGCATTAAATCCAAGTGATCATCTCCACATGCCTCAACAGGCCATGGATTTGTCTCATTATTCCTCCCATGGTACATACAATACAAATGCTGGTCAAAAAGATAGTAATCTGACACTCGTTCACCAACATCCCATTCCTACCACACGCAATATGCTTCTCTTTTTCTATATATAAAAGAACAAAGATTGGTATCATGGTGGGACATTAAGCTGTTATTTGTACCGTGTTTTGGACAAAAAGGGATGTGAACCCAGCGAGCAGATTCATAGAGAAAAGCCACACAGCCCATGCCCACCACAACAGTTTTTGGCCCTTTGTGTGTTCGAGTCAAATGTGATATTGGCAACTTTTGTCAACTCTACACAAGTTCATCTGGTTTATCTCAACTACGGCCCTGCTCATGCCCATCCAAAACTAAATGCAAAAGCATAAACTAAGTTCATTAAAACACCAGTTGTAACACCCCTATACAAAACCTACAACCATCCACACAGAAAGCAACCAAATTACTGTACATGTATTCAAGCAATATAATTATATTCAATGTTATACATATACACATTACAAAAATTCACATCATTTAACATTATCATTGAAAAGTAGTATTATATCTTTATATTAACATGATAATCCAAAAAGAAAATATACGATTTCCTTTACTACATATACAACTATTCTTTAATCGAAAGACACATCTAAAGGTACTTTTACTTCTAGTTATTGGCCTTGGTCCCTGCAAATGTTACCTGTACCTCACTCCTATAATCTGAACCTATATGGATTAATACCCGTGCTAATCTTGAAAGCTTAGTAGGAAAAACACTTAGTTTGGATGACCACTCACAACAATCATCCACCAAGCATATACATTCATGAACATCGCACAAATATAAATAATGATGACATACTTAATCAAATAAATAATGCAAACATGCTTCAATATTTTTTCATATATCATAAATTCACCTTCAAAACTCAAACATCGATATTCAACACTCAATTATACAAATTATCAATACAAATGCAAATGCTCATTCATATACCGATTATTTAAGTTGTCATACTATATTTCTTATTTATATCTCTTTACTTTATTTTCTGTTTTAGGCATGTACATTTCCATGAGTATGGATAACGGGTGATGTGGATATACGAAGATATCAAACTTTCGATACCCGAAGGTATCGAACTGTGGATACTCGAAGCTGTGGAATTGTGGATACCCGAAGGTATCGAACTATGGACGCCGGTGGTATCAAACTATAGCAGTTGCACTATAACCCTATAGTCATGCCCATCTATCCGCCACCAAGACAATAGAGCAGGCACTGTGGATATGAAGATATCAAACTGTGGATACCCAAAGGTATCGAACTGTGAATATTCGAAGATATCAAACTGCTGATACATGAAGGTATCAAATTGTGGATACTCGAAGTTGTGGATATCCGAAGGTATCAAATTGTAGATACCTGAAGGTATCGAACTATGGACACCGGTGGTATCAAACTATAGCAGTTGCACTATAATCTTATAGGCATGCCTATCTATCCACACCAAGACAATAGAGCAGGCACTGTAACATTTTATTTTAATTATTTACCAATTTCATGATTAACATATTGACAAGTCATTTGATATACATTTCAGGTCATAAAATCTGTATCTATATTCATACATGCAAGTCATAGCTTATCACCATTAGAAAGGGGTAAAATTGCACTTGTATAATCATCCTATACACACATGAGTAATGAATATGCATACAAATCATTTATGTACATGTTAATTTTCTTTTGAATGCATTATGCTCAATCTTATATTCCAATGTTCAATCACACAATTCACATATGGTAAGTCCTATTTAATTTATTTATATGTGTTTGAAAGTTTCTTACACATTCAAAAAGGTTTAGATAAGATTTAATAAAATTCGGAAATGAGAACAAACTCAAAACAGTACAATTAAAGCTAAACCCCAAAGTGGTCTAAAAATAGGTAAACTATCAATCTAGAAAAAAATCACATGACGGAGTCTAGTTGTTTTTTAATATTCATATAGAAAAAGTCAGAATTGGTTTTGTGGTCTCCTAGACATTTGTCCTTCTATGTCTTTAGTTTGCAAAACACCAAAGATTAGGCCATTTGGACTTCTAACACATGAGCTATAGACCAAACATCACACGCTGCTCCAAAACAAGGGTAGCATCAGGTCACCATGTTATATCCCAAATTCCATGGTTATAGAGTCAAAATTAAGTCAGAGTCCTTCTAAAGATGTTTAGATCTATGTCTTAGGTTTCATATGTAACTGAAATCACACAATTTGGAGGTCTGTAGACTGAGTTATGACTTAAACAATGTGGCTTACTCAAACAAACCCTAGATAGAATTCCACTACACAATACTCTCTTATCATATTCAACCAATTCTATGCAAGGTAACACTAAAATAACACCAAAGAACCATTCCAGCAACCATTCCACATCCAAATGAATCTTTATATCCATTAAATCATACACAAATATAGAAATCAACTAAGTAAAGTCCCAAAACTTAAAATTGGCAAAGTAATTCTTCTAATGCTTTTCCTTCCCTTCCTCTTTAGCTTTGCCTGAATCACTAAGTGAAAAATTATGGGATGAAGATGGTGAAATGGAGAGGAGAAAAATATGAAACTAAGTCATCAAAGTTTCGTCCATCTCCCCTCTCCATATGCCTTTTCATGAATTTTCTAGTCTTAGACACATGTTTTAATCTCATTGGACCATATGTGTAACACCCCACTCCCGAGTGATCCGAACCCGATATCGTTGGTGATATCCGAGTCCGTGCCCCGCGAGGGTGGCGTACTACATCAGTCGGTGAAAACTCA
>JANIJH010000065.1:6108-18570 GCA_024520975.1 Erythroxylum areolatum
AAGCATAACCGAAATAAATACCTCCAGTCATTGCTCCACCGAAGATCCTCTTGCATCTCAGAGTTTTGAATCTTCTATCCTTTTGGTCTTTCACTTACCATGAGTATAAGGATAAGGACCCAAAATGAGTTTTAAACCATTTTAACACCTCTGCCCATCACAGAGGAGGTAACTCGGTAAACATGAGAACGTGTGTGTGTGTGTAAGCAGGGATGGATCCTCCACTTGCCCCCATTGTCTTCAAAACATTTCATATAAAAAATTATTATTTTAAATTTTAATTTCATTAAAAAAATTTGCTTCTATTAAAATTTTATTCTTACTAAAAGTAAAATTTTGTTCTCGTTAAAATTTTGTCCCATTCGAAAAATTGCTGAATTCGTCGAGTTAAGGTTAATGCATTAAATAAACCATACTATCAACAGCAGGTAGGTTAGGTAGATTTTAAAAATCTTACATATGTTTCAAGGAAAGCGTTATCATCACCTGTAAGAGCAGCGATCCTAGTTCAGCTACATACAGAGTCCCTTCAATCGAGCAGTATGACTTGCTTGAACGAATAATTCCAGTTGTTATCCACATTTTGCCTCTTTCTCCAACGCCTCAGCCATACCCAGTTCATCATTCCATCGAGCCCTCGATAAATCACCCCTGATTTGCAACTTGGAGAAGGAAGCAAGTGTATAAGCCACGTCTTCATCACCAACCGTATCTTCCAAAGTTCTCTCATCGTCACTATCTTCTTCTCCAGAGGAATTCACCCAACTGTCCCTGAGTTTCATGATTGGAGAACAATCCAATTCAATTTTGCAAACATAACATCAATGCACTTCTTCGGATGAGAGTTTTTCATATATGCAAGATGACAGCTTCTCGCGGCATATGGTGCATACCTCCAACATCTCCCTTTTTGCTTTCACAACCTCTCCTGCCATTCCTCTCTATATCCTCCTCTATCCCTAGCGCGCATGTGTGTGCGTGTCTCTAGAGCGACGGTGGCGGAACTCCTCTTCCCCCTCCGGCAATTTTTTTGGTCCTCCCAAAACCCCTACTTCCAGAGAATCTCTAAGATTGTTGCAGGAGAGGGAGGCAAGGTGATTAATAGACATGATGGCGACTTTTATCGACGGAAAATCGTAAAAGAGTAGCTTATCCCGTCGCCGGCAATGGAGGAAGGGGGATTTGTTAATTCTATAAAATACTCTTCTAATAATTTAAAATAACAAAAAAATTAAAAAGAAAAAAAATAATAGTAATAATAATAATCGCCCTCTTCTCTCTATTTCAATTTAAAACGAATTTTGTCTAAAAGAAGAGTGCGTGCGCGCGCGAGAAGATGAAAAGAACAGAGACCAGAAGCGGACCAGTAATCGACGTTAACGACGGCGACGACGAAGACGGCGACTTTCTCTCTCAAATTGCTGAAGCCGAGGCAAAAGCCCTCTCCTCCGCCAAGCGCCGCTGTGTCACTGCCGTTGATTCCACTGAAGATCGGAGGAACGAGGAGGAGGGACCATACCTTGCTGCTCTGAGAGGGAGCAAAAGTGTCGTGTGGCAACAGATGAGCAATACCGCTGCTTCTCAATCTGGTCACTTTAAATCAAACGGCGGTGGTGCTGCGGTTCGTTTCGGTGAATCTGATTCGTTAGTTCCTGAGAAGAAGTGTGCTTGCGGATTGGGGAGTTGTGTGGTTTTCACTGCAAATACTGAGAGGAATCGCGGACGCAAATTCTACAGATGCCCTGTTAGACAGGTAGGTTAACAAAGAGGTACACTTTGACATTATTACGTCTCCTCAGCTTCACTGCGGAGTGATTCACTAAAATGTGAGCTTGTGTAACCCACTTCTTAGTTCCAACAATCATGTAAGTTTCATTTAGGGGTATGTATGTGTGTGGATTGAGGGGATTTTTACTTGTCATTGATTGTCAATTGTCAACAAGTTACAATCTCTATATTTTTTGCAGGAAAATGGGGGATGTGGCTTCTTTGAGTGGTGTGACAATGCTTCTTCTGTCATAAATTCATCATCTTTGAGTAGTCCCCCAAATTATGCGCCTAATTCTGCAGTCCCAGATCTTCCCTGTCCATGTGGTGCTGGAACTTGCTTGGTTCTAACTGCAAAAACGGGGAAGAATGTTGGCCAACAGTTTTATCGTTGT
The DNA here is from genome assembly GCA_024520975.1 of Erythroxylum areolatum. Taxonomy (NCBI): domain Eukaryota; kingdom Viridiplantae; phylum Streptophyta; class Magnoliopsida; order Malpighiales; family Erythroxylaceae; genus Erythroxylum; species Erythroxylum areolatum. The sequence continues at coordinate 8,271 of JANIJH010000065.1, forward strand.
CCTGCAAACCAGGTACTTCTAATATCAAAGCTCCTTTTCTCGTTCTTAAGCTTTTCATTTACACAACCTGTCAATTCAATAACCAAGTTTCTGTATTTCATGATCTATATATATATATATATATATATATATATAGTTTTTTTTCGAAGATTCAATATATATATATATAGTTGCCTCATTAGCATAACGACATAGTAGTTATGTTTGCATCCCAGGCTAACAAGGCTAGATTTCGTCTTGATTAAATAATCAACATCATAAGACAATAGAATTGAAAACTAAAAGACATTGGAGGTGAGATATGCACGATTATATCCAATAAAGAACTACTTGCGTCTTTTGTTGAGCAGGCAAGTGCTTGTGGCTTCTTTAAGTGGTGCAATGGTAACACTGTACCAGTTGGTCTTCCAGCAAATGTCTCCAATTGCAACGTCTATAATAACATGAATGACTTGAGTGTAAAATCTGGATCTTCCTGCTTTAAATGTGGCAAGGAAGGGCATTGGGCAAAAGATTGTTCCTTTTCCCAGTCTCCTGCTGAGTATGGAGGATCCTCTGGTTTATCTGTATCTTCCTGCTTTAAATGCGGCAAGGCAGGACATTGGGCCAAAGATTGCTCCATTTCCGGTTCTGGTTTTTCTGCTGAGCACGGAGGAGGAAGGTCTAGCTTGTCTGGTTCTTGTTACAAATGCGGTAAGGCTGGGCATTGGGCAAAGGACTGCACTTCCATTAACACTCCAAAAACACCTTGGAAATGCTAGGAAAATTTCGAAACTTCTGTTTGTTATCAAAGGATTTTGGTGTTTTAAGTAGTGATTTGCCCAACTAGTAATTACATGACTTAGTGAACCATGCCTCTGTATCCTTATGAAGTGCAGTTATCCAGTTATCAGAATAGCTATCTGCAATATGTATCGTCTTCTCAGTTTCTCCAAGTATTATGCAGTCATAGTATGTTGGTATATTTGGTCTTTTTTGGTGCAAATTTTATAGTTGACCCAGAATGAATTTGATTTGAGTTCGTTCAACAATCCTTTTATGCACATTACTGCTGCTGCAGAAGATTTAGAAGGGCCTGAACAAGCTTAGAAATCTGAAGAGTCAGATATCAAGATATTCACCTTAAACTAGGTACATACAAAGCTATTATTATCCATCATTAGCTGGACATAATATGGAATGTATGCTCTGTACAATCCTAAAGTACAAATACCACCTTGTCAGTTCCTACCATCCTTGTAGAATATGCTAATAATAGGAGGAAAGAAAGTGGAGATAATTACCACTCTGTCACTCATCGATCACTCACTATGTGAACAGTAACCTGTCGGGAATTTTGCTGCGTGCCAGATAGCCTACGGGATGAACTTCAAGGTCACTGCTGGCTTTTGCAATCATTGAATCAATCTATCATGAGTATGCAGTTACAGTTCTTCAAACTATGTCCAGTTCAATTATCAGTTGCCTTCCACTTTGCTGCATTGTTTCATATAATGCAGAGAACAGTAGTATAAACTTCCTAACTAACTTGCTAATTTTCTTCCCTTGTGTCAGCCTAATCAAGAGGAAAAGTAGCAAGAAAGAATTGTGATTTTACTTTCATTTTACGAAAATATTGTATCTATTGCCTAAGACTAACTAGGTTTCACAAGCTCTTTGTCAATGGACTCAAAAACCCTTAAATTGTTTACTACATTCTGAAGTTTCTTGGATAGCTGTTCATTATGCTCTTCAACGATCTTTATGAATGTCGATAGCTGCTCTTGATACGTCGCACATAGCCGCTTCTTATTCCGCAGCTCTGTGGTGAGTTCTTGAATCTTTTTGTCCTTTTCATCCTACAATATCAACATAAAAGTCATCACTTAGATGACATTCTGTCTTTCACCAGAACATAATTTTCCAGAGCTTCACTCACATAAGTTCAACTATTTTTCCAGACGTCTACTTACTTCAACTTGGATAAAAATAAAGTATGACAATCTATAATATCAAAAAAGTTTGTTTCGTTGATATAACAAAACCATTGCTTTAAGAAAAACAGAAAGCATCATAAGTACTTTTAAGCATGGAAGTACATGACACTGAACTTTTGTGCTCAAAATTCGACTCCGATTTTGCGTTCAAAAATTAAAAAATTAGCAAATATGTCATAATACAGTCAATCAATAGAGGAGGAAGTAATCTACCAATGTTTGACGAGCTTCACGAGGTGCAACAACAAGAGGATGATTGTGTTCCTTTACAAACTTAGTTATCCTCCATTTTCCAGATTTATCATACTTGACATGTATCATTGCCTTACACCCTTCTCTTGTACTCATCCTCTGTTTTCGAACATTCCCAAATTTACCTCTAATGCTAACACAATGTCCCTCCTTATTACACCCAAGTCGTCGAGCAAGAATCCTTCCATCTCTTTCGGAACGACGACAAGACATCACACGCATGACAAATCCTACCTGCCTAGCATATTCATCGTAGAAAATCTTGGCAGCATCTTCTGATTCAAATTCCATGCCCTCATGTGGTTCTATAATCGAATCGCCTTCGTTTACAATCAATTCCTGCCCACCAGAGCCCTCAGCCAATTCATCTCCCTCTAAATCCACTGCAACAACCCATGAATCAAGATTTAACTCTTCTAATTTCTAGAACTGATATCACACGTTTCACAAAAAACATAACATGGTAAATGAAAATACAATTCAATCCATTCCTGTTTCCAATAGAAGCACTTTCACTTGTACCATCTTAACCCACATCACTCTGTTCACCTAACAACCCCACTCATGAACACAACCTACCACAATCTCACCCTTAAAAGTTCAACAAGTGAAGCAAAAAGCAAGAACCTTTTTACATGAAGAAGCAAAAACTTTATCAATTTTCCTTTTCTTCTTTCTGTTTCCATTGATTTCAACATCTTCTTAGTAGGAATCTCATGCAGAGTCTGAAGAGATTCATAAGTACATAAGATTACTCCCAACTATAGAGAGTCTATTTATGATGTTTTTTGACTGATTCCATAGATTTCCTACTACACAATAAAACCATTCACAAGCATGTAATGTCAGTAAAAGCACATTCCCTCTCCCTTCACCTCACAACAAATTCACCTAAAACATAAGTGATATTACATAGAGAATAAGAAAAAGAACAAAACCCTTAAGCTCATAAGCATATACGCTCATGCTTATCAAGAAACTAAACATAAATCAGCACAAAGAACAAACATTAATATACCAGAGGAATCGAATCCAAAGTTTTTTTTTACTTTTTCAATCACTTGATTTCAAATCCAAAACTCCTCGACCCAGAAACCGAAAAATCGGTAGGAACAAAATTTTAAAGAGAAATCAAAATTTATAAAAGCTACGAAAGAGTGCTAACTTACTTGATCGAGCCCTCACAACGACAAAGGTGTGAGCTTTGAAAGGAATACGAGAGGCCTGGGTTTGAGAGAGATGATAACGTGAAGCTGAGTCCACTGGGAGCAATTGTGGATCTCAAATCACCGTGATGCCACGTTTCGGGTCGGACATTTCGGTGTTTCAACGACCTTCCTTAAAGTAATGTCTTTTTCATAAAAACAACATATAACCGATGTATTAAAAATTGGAGCAGAAATTAAATAGATAATATAAAAAAATTAAGATTTAAAAGTTCAATTAATATTAAATTGTCATAACATTGATTAAAGATTAGATAAAATTTAAAAATTTAAAAATTTATTGAATAAGTCTTGTCTACCAAAAACTTAGTATTTAATTAAAAAATTATTAAATAAAATTAATTAGTTTATTTATAAAAACTAATTAGTTTTCAAAAATAGACTTATTAATTAATAAATTGATATTTTTTACTAACATATATTATTAAACTAAATCAAGCTAAAAAATTAAAAATTAAACTAAAAATTAACCAATTCAATATTTTTTATTATTAAATCAGTCAGATCGGTTAAGTTTTTAAATAAAAATAATCTCTTAATTGAAATTCCGATAATCTGGAATTTAGAGAAATATAAAAATAATCAATCTTAACCCTATTTCACACACACACGCACGCAAATTCGCACTCACGCATACACACGCACGAACTTTTGATCATACCTAAACCTGATCACAAAATTTTGTAATCAACTAATATTAAACTGTCATAAAATCAATTAAAGATTACATAAAATTAAAATTTTAAAAATTTATTAAATAAGCCTTATCTATGAAAAAATACTATTTAATTAAAAACTATTAAATACAAATTAATTGATTTATAAAAACTGATTATTTTACAAAAATAAACTAATTAATTAATAAATTGATCATTTTTAACAACAAATATTATTAAGCTAAATCAAACTAAAAAATTAACCAATTCAAAATTTTAACTACTAAATCATTTCTGTTTTTAAAACATTGTAAAAAACAATAACATCTTTTCATAGAAATTTCGATAATATGAAATTTTGAGAAATATAAAATAATCAGTCTTAACCCTATTTAATAAAGAAAATATTTTTGATAAAATTAAAAATTAAAAAGAATACATATATATTGATTGTCTTTTTTCTATTTATTTTGAAAAATAGCTATGAACTCCCCAAGATTAACTAAGTATATGACTTTATCCGCAGGCTTGAATTAATGCAATTGGTTTTGAATAACAAACTCAGCAAACACAAGGCAAAAGGATAGCAGAAAGGCAGAAAATAAGATCACTAAACACTGATTCAATGTAACATCAGTTAGTAGACAAAGGAATTGCATAGAACATGGCCAAAGACGAGCAGAAGAGGGACAAGTGTTGTTCAAGTTCCCTGAAACTGTCCTTATGTCTCTCCTCCAATCCATTATTGAAACAACTAAAACAATAATCATTACAAAGCATGTCAGGTTCAACTACCCAGATCTTTGAAGAGACAGTCCACAGCCATCCTAAACTTGACACAGATATCTGAGAAGAAATGCTAAGTTCTGATGTTTTGTATGACCGTACTGTACATTTCTAATCCCTCACTAGGACACTGGCTACCCCCTAAGGTTCACATTCCCTCCCAGGTGTTACAACAAAAGAGCAATAAAATAACGCCCCCCCAGAAGTAAATCACTCCCGGTCACCGTCAGCCCCTAAACAATTTCCATCATGATACACATTTATGTATAGTCATGTAAGAAGAGCAGTTCTGTTAACATTCTTAAAAGGAAAATAATTCAATGCATAAAGCTGAACTGTTAAAACTAATCCTCACAATATGTCTATCTATATATATATATATATATGAGCGTTCATCTCTTCCACTTCCCAAGTGCTGAAGCACATTTCCTCCAATAAAGAACTGCCACCTGATAACAGCATTCTTGTTCTTTCCTCGGTCAACTCCTCACAGATTCGGAATTTATATGACCACTATTACCTGAATGCGAATTTGATACACTAACAGGATTGCGCGGCTGCCCAAAATGTTTTAAAAGCTCCATCTGCCGATCATTAGTGTGAGGGAGGCATGCACGCAAAAGCTCGACAGGCATTTCACGTTTTGTTGCTGCACGTATCTCTGAACCAATGTCTTCAGTGCTACAAATGGTCTTCGAATAGACAGACTGTAGTACAGTGTCATATTTATGCAGGCAATACTTTGTAAGAAGATCAAAGAACTCATTAAAGGAAGCCTGCCAAAGAGCAAAATTGGGCACATTGCACTTGGCAACAGCCTGTGGATCAGTTAATAATTTAGTTCCTCTTTCAAGAAGTGACTTCAAGATAACAGAGGCCCCATCCCCAGCAGGACTACCAAGTGGACGTAAAGGAGGCTGCTCTGTAGAACAAACAACTGCAACAAGACAAGAACTTAATGCCCGGAGATCCATTACATTAACACAGGTAGAAACTGCCTTCACAAGATCCACAGTTGTTTCAGCTGCTCCTGTATCTGGGGGAATGCCACCAAATAAAAACCTCAAGTGACCAAAAATGGCCATACAAACTATTCGGGTGAGTTCGGTGGAAGGAAATAGGAGCTTAAGGAACTTGGAGATCAGTTTTCGACCCTTGGGAAGAGAAACCATCCTCATGAACACCAGGTCATCTTTTGATGCCAGACCAGCAGTTTTACCACTTTGGCCCAGGGGGTCAAAAAGCTGAAGTGATGCAGCTACACCTTCAAGTAGGACTTGCCGTTTACGTCTGAGATGGCTGCCACCATCTTGGGGTTGATTATACTGCAAGAACCGATCAATATCCTCTACATCTAGAAGGACAGCTAGGCAATCTTCAATGGTGATTCTAGCTGCAAGTAAAGGTTCCTGCTCCAGAGGCTTCTCAGAGGTGTGTTCAGAGCTTCCATCACCACTACCAGGGTGGTCAACTTCAAGGAGCGCACAAGGCCTGCGTATGTTAGGAATGGGAATTTTCCCAACTGCGTCAATATGGATATGAGAATGCTGGTCTGAACTATTACGAGATCGAGATGGAACCTCCTTCAGTTGTGAAGGGCATAATCGGTGCTTTGATCTTGATCCAGATCGTTTGTAAAGACTGGCTTGATGGTAGTAATCATCAATGTATGGGTCACTGCTGTGTGTAGCAGCATGCTGCATTTTCAGAATACTCTCTATCTCTTCAGCTGTCATATACTTTGACCTAAACTGAACCCAAGCACTATCACTTTTCTGACTACTAGTATCAGAGCCTTGTTGCGAAGATCGCATATTTTGTCGCCCTCTTGATGATTTATGTTTTGGTTCTCTAATATCTGTTAAACCAAGCATCATTTTATGTGATGACGAATGGTGTGCACCATAAATCTGAGATTGCATTGCAGCGAGATGAGCAAAAGGTAGTTGAACAGATGGGTGCAATCTCTGCTGTTGCAGTTGCTGCTGCTGTGATAACAACTGCATGGACATTAGTCCATCTCGAGATAACTGCTGCTGCAACACACTGTGCAATAAACTTGGATGATCAACATGCAATAGTCCTGAATGGTCAACCCAATGTTTTTGCGGCCTGTTACTAAAAGAAAGGCCAGGAGAGGTAACATGGGATGCATTTCCAGCATGGTGAAAAACCTGATGTAAACCAGGCCGATGAAGATTAGAATTGGAAAAAGGGGACAGATTTGGGGCAGAGAATGGCAATTGTGTTCCGCCAGAAAGTGAAGGAATGTTCAGGTTGTGTGGTGAAGCCTGCTGATTTCTACCCCCAGGAGGGAACGATGTAAACTCTGATTTTGGGACCAGAATAGGTTCACTTGAGAAGTGATGTTGTTGCAATGGCTGCTGGGGATATGTGGAAGTTCTGTACAAAGGTTTTGATTCAGTAGTAAAACGAGCAGATGAAGGTTGCGGGTGTGATGACCATCTCTTGCCTTCCTCAGCAATTTCAGTATCTATCTGTTGATCTAACCAGCTAGCAAATTCTCCATCCTGTGCCCATTCCGTTGCAGATGAACCTGAAAAGAATATGATGGTATTTGAACTCAACATAAGAAGAAAAACTAAGCACAAACTTAAAAATAAACAACCCGCTAACTACCAGAAAAAGTAAGGCAGCTAGAAACCATTCAAAATAGTTTGCCAAATAATGCCAACAATCTGGTCTGTTTTGTTTTATGATCTATTACACACACAGTTTTCACTCAAAGCTACAAATGAACTATGCTAAGAGTAGGCAAATATTTTCAGAGTTCACTCGGAAGTCAAGCTCTGAAAAACTGTTCCAGCACATCTTCAGATAAGAGGAGATTCTTTAAAAAATCAGAAGGAATAGGGTCCGCATCCATGCTACCGTAATGATTGGGGTTAATAAACTTTTGAGGGTAAATGGATTAGCCTCACTGCTACCACAATAGCATTCTCTAGGTAGTTTTTAACCTTCAATTGAATCTTATACAAGCAAGCAGATTCTGCATAGATGATGTAAATGTGCATGGCTACCAACCAACAAATTCATTTTTCCAATACAATAACCTTCTGAAAAGCTGAAGGTTATCATTATGACCAAAAAGAGACGGCCCTTTTCCTTTGATTACAACAGAAACATGAAAACTGGCCATGTTAATTGGACATGTGCATCATAATGAATTCTCAAGTGGATGCAAAGAACAGAATCCAAAATAATACAAAACAATGGAATAAGAAAATAACCTCAAATTTGCAAATAAGCCTAACCAAAAGGAAAATAGTGCCTGTTAGAAAAGAAAAGGTCCCATTTTATGGACAGTGAGATGGCATAAAGGTGCAGATCACCTCAGCAGAAAGGAAGGAAGGAATCAGTTCAATCACATGTTCTCACTTATCACTTAGATTAGCAATCTGAATTTCTATCAGTATTTATTACTTAAAGGAATAACAGATAAAAAATCCAATAGGTAATAAATGTCCAGACAAATAATTAAAGCTTTCGCAAAAAGAACTTCAAAAGAATCAGGAAAGGACTTAAAACGTTTTCTGTAATCTTAAAATGTTTTCTATAATCACCTTCATTTGGCAGAGAGAGGAAAAAAAATACAAGATCCGAACTTTCAAGCTTATAACAAATGATAGCAGGATGTGAATAAATAAATAAGCATTTCGTGTACAAATAAAGTAACCCTGCATCTGAAAAGAGTTAATCTGTCAAAAAACTACCTGATTTACAAGGAAAAGGAAAAGAAAAGGCAAACTAAATAAATCCTTAAAGCTTCCCTAATATAGTAATGAAAAATAGATGCAACATTTCAACTTACTCTCCCTTGAAAACGATCCAGATCCTCTGTCACCAATAACTCCAGGATTTCTTGGGCCCGTAACAACTCTGTTCAACTGCACAGGTGACAATAAATACAATGTCAAAGCATAAAGATGAATACAAAAGTTCAAGACAAGAGAGAGGCATAATATAGTAGGAGATAAACTAAAAAAATGTGACAGAAAGAACAATTATATGCCAGAAAAGATGGTCATTTTGTCTATCATACAACAGTAAGAATGTAAATTGCAATGTCAGATATCCCAAGCGTTGGCAAAAATCATTTCGATGACCTATATCAATAGAAATTATATGTTATTCTACTGATGGAGGGTAAAACAACTACATCCAGAACTTCATGTCACACAACCACTAAATAAATTCTCTCATGACCAATTTTGACAAATTACATAGAAAGAAAAATCCTACACAAGAAAAAAACGGATTTCCACACATCAATGGCAAGTATATTCAAATTGAAATTAAAAACTTGTTCCTCTACACAATCCAACTATCCATACTAATCAAGCTAATCCGGAGAGACTGGAATTTTCAATCGACAATCAATTTATCATGCAATAGAGATTCAAAGTGATAAATTAGCTATTCCTCTCGCATACTAGAAAGTGAAACAATAAGTCCTATCAAGGAACACTAGCACATGAACTGTTTCCCACCTATCAATCCCAGAAAGGGTAAAAATACAACAAAGACCCTGAACTTATTGATAGGTGAAGAACCATCTCATTCTTTTTGCTTGTTTCATTGAGAGGAAGCTTATATAGTGCCCAACCTGCATATTTTAACCTGGTAATCCTAAATAATATCAGAATTCTCAGTTATTTGTTTCACTGCCCATCTATGGTAATGGCTAATCTGCCTCAGACCACCAGAACATCAAGTTATCATAATTCATAAACTCTAACCAAAAATGAAATAAACAGGGATCTGTACAACAACCAAAGGGTAGACATGACTTCCACAATCAAACAATAAACCCATTCATACCAACCAATAGTTGAAAATTCCAAAATTATCAAAAATTATTCAAAAGGGAGTTAACACATATAAGATACTAGTTAAGTTCTCCACTATGGAAGTAGATGTAAGTAAAGACGTCTTACCTTTGCAAAAGTACTGGCAAGATCATCCACATCAGATAAAGATCCTAAACCTGAACCCTGGCATAATATGAAGTTATTATGACAAATTATCATGCCTGAAAATTTTACGTTAACAAAGGACTATAAGTATTGCAGTTTACTGCTACAAGCCTATAAGGCCAACTAAAACCTGAAAAGAGAAATAATAGGTCATTTAAATGTACCACTAGAAGCATCTGCGTCTTATTGCCAAACTTCTAAAAAGCAGTTGTATTATCTGCTACACTAGGACTTCTAATTCCTTCTAACATTTAACGGAAGATAAAGAAATTGCTTTTACGAACCAATATCATTTGACAATGTCCCATCTCTATAAACAGTTAATCGTTTTCCATAAGAGTAACTATCGTTATTTGAAATAAATTTCACAAAGCTTCTCCTTTATCAAGTGTTAGAGACCCGTCAAT
>JANIJH010000065.1:33326-60547 GCA_024520975.1 Erythroxylum areolatum
TTTATTTTAATAATTTTTGTTGTTGAAAAATCAATCAGTTTATTAATTAATCGATCGATTTTGGCAAATTAATAAATATCTTTTTTTCAATTAAACTTTAAAGTCTTTGGTAGATAACGACAATCTCTTTCAATAATATCTTAAATTTTTTAATTTTATTCAACTTGTAGTCAGTTTTATGACAGTTGAACACCAGTTGAATCTTTTAAATTTTAAACCTCTTATCTTATCAGTTTAACTTCTAGTTTATTTTTTAAACATTGCTCTTTAAATTCCTTTAAGCAGTGTAATCTAAAGTTCAGGTGAATGAGCAATCTTTTCACTCTAAGCCTCATAACCATAAGCAAATTAGACATGGAACTTTCACTAGGGTCTCTTAAGCCAGAGGGTCTGGATTGAAGCTTCCAATTGCAGGATAAATTTGAAAAGACAGAGTTATAATAATGATTCTCAGTATAGCTTATGATGTTGGTAAAATGAAGTTTATGTCATGTTGGTTCTGTGTTCTAGCAGCAACGATGGAGTTCTGATAAAGATCACCAGAAATGAATGTTTCAAACACGTTAGAGAATGCAAGATGTATTCAAAACAATCAAGAGAAGATGTCTGTATTCTTATACTATATATACATTGTACGTGACAAAGCACTATGCCATCTAACTGAAAGAACAATGAATTAGTATATTTGTCAGATATGAATTTCAGGTACTAGAATTATGCTCTTCATATGGTCACTCAATGTTCTGCATATACCTGTTGCAGAAACCCGAGTTGAATCACCGGACAGAAATGTATGCACATGATTTCTAACTTCAATCCAGCTGCATCCTGGTTGCTTTTCTGCACTACTTTCTTTCATTAGGGCCCTTAACTCTTGCACCTCATCCCATCTTCCAGCTTCAGCATACATATTTGATAAGAGCACAAAATTTGATGTTTTATGGGGTTCAAATGCTGGAAGTTTTCTAGCAACATACTTTCCGAGCTCCGCATGCCCATGCATGCGGCAAGCACCGAGCAATGCTCCCCAGACGCCTGCGTTTGCCTCGATCTTCAATTCACTTACAATTTCAAAGGCTTCATCTAACCTTCCTACCCTTCCAAGCAAATCAATCACACAAGCATAGTGCTCTGGTAGTCGTTCTATACCGCATACTTCAGTCATGTATTTAAACAATTCAATTCCCCTATCAACAAGGCCAGCATAACTACATGCAGATAAAATACCAATGAAGGTGACTTGATCAGGAGCCACTCTTTTTGAAATCATATTCTCAAGGAGTTCAAGTGCCTCCTTTCCATATCCATTCAACGCATACCCACCAATTAAGGAATTCCAAGATACAACATCCTTATGATCAATTTCTTTGAAGATGAGCTCTGCTTTCGAGATTCTTCCGCATTTAGCATACATAGTGATCAAGGCATTGCAGATGACTAAGTCCTTTACATAACCACTCTTCATAACAAGATTGTGATTTTGTTTCCCAACTTGCAGAGCAGCAATGCTAGAACATGAACTTAAGACAGAAGCAACAGTCAACTGATCAGGCTTAATCTCTTCATGTCTCATTAATACAAAACACTTCAATGCATCTAAATACAACCCATTTAGCATGAAACCAGTAACTAAAGAATTCCAAGAAATCAAATTCCTCTCTCCCATCTCTTCAAATATCTCTAGAGCTCTATCCATTTCACCCACTTGAGCATAGCCAGCAATCATGGTGTTCCATGATACCATGTCCTTGTTAGCCATTTGTTTGAAAAGATGAAGAGCACTGTCCATTCTTCCACACTGCACGTAGCCTGCAATCATGGTGTTATAACTAACAACATCATGGGTCTCTATATCATTTAAAATTTCCCTTGCTTCATCCATTCTATTGAACTGTACATAACCATGCATCATTGCCGTTTGTGCTGCAGTGTTCTTGTAATGCATCTTATCCAATAACTCCCTTGCTTTATCAAGCTTACCTACTCTAACATATCCTGTAATCATTGTAGTCCATGACACAGCATTTCTTTCCGGCATCTCATCGAACAGCTTAATAGCTTCATCAATTTGACAGTTCTGGACATAAGCTGACAACATAGCATTCCAAGAAACTACATTTCTACTAGGCATCAGATCAAAAGTTTTTCTAGCATCCACGATTCTGCCATATCGTGCAAATCCACTCATCATAGTCACCCAAGAAACAACGTTTGGAATTGGAATTTTCTGAAAGAACTTCCATGCTGAATCCAGATCACATACTTCAACGAACCCGTCTACCATCAGATTCCATGAAACCACATTGCGTTCACCCATTTCATCAAAAAACAGTGAAGCCAAGTGCATTTCTCCCTTCTGGGTATAACCCGCCAACATTGAATTCCATGAAACAGAATCCTTAACAGGCATTTTATCAAACAAACTCCTGGCATCATCAAACCTTCCTTTCTTCCCATATCCCGAAATCATAGCATTCCAACAAGCCGCATCGTTCTTGTAAGCACTAGGAAGTAAATCAAACAACTTTCTGGCCTTTTCAAGCTCCCCACTCCGTGTATAGCAAGTAATGATCAAAGTCCAAGAAAAGAGGTCCCTTTCAGGCATTCTAGAGAACAAGTCATAAGCTTCCTTAGTCCTATCACTATGCAAATACCCAGAAAGCATGGTGTTCCAAGAAACCAAGTTTCTGCTAGGCATTTTATCAAACAGACTGCGCGCATCAACGACTTTGCCATTTTTAGCAAGGGCAGAGACCATGGAATTGTACGAGACTACGTTCTTCTGTGCCATTTCTGAGAAAACTTCAATGGCATCTTCAATTCGTCCCAATTTTCCCAACTGGGTAATCTTCAGATTCTGGTTAAACACAAGACCAGCACCTTTTCTGCCAACCCTCAGGAGACTCTGTTTCATACTTGGTTTGGCATTCAACTTAGGCGTGAATACGAATGCCCTTCGATCATTTCTCAATCTGCTTACTATCTTCGTCCTTTTAAGAAGATGCAATGGTTTCGTTGAAGTTAATAAAGTTCAAAGATGTGATTACAAATTAGACATGACAAATGCATCATCAAAAAACCTGGCTTTGGACAGATGTTACCTCCGACCGAAGCTCGCGTGACAGATTCAATTTAGTATCGGATCGTATCACATTGGTCCAAATCATAATTATGAGCAATGAACAAAGATCCACAAGATAAGCCTAGAATCCAAATATTAAAAGGGAAAAGATTATATCTTTTGGAATGTAATTAAATAGGAAGTGTCTGCCATTGTAGTATCATCAACAAAACTCCCAAAGAGGCAAATGTTTGTGTTCAATTTAGATGCCCCTTCCTTTTCGTGGGTATAATTCTACAGGGGTTACAATTAAAAGGAAGGCAAATGTCCTTTAAAAGTTCAGTCTTCGAAGAACTAATGATTGGCTCAACCATTAATCTCAAGAATGATAAGAGTTCCCCCTTCTGCTGTTGCTGCTGCGGCCTAAAATAGCAATATCGCATGTTCTACTTTTTTCTGTCAATTGTCTCACTTGGTCTTAAAATATATATGTGAATCCTAATGTTTATCTTGGTTAAAATCATAACTCATCATGAACCTCAGCCTCTTGATTGACCTTTTCATCAACTGTGGCATCTGAACCAGCTGTAGAACTTCCATTTTCAGAACTCTCGGTAGAATTTGAGTTGGAACCATTAGCATTTTCTGCAGTAGCGTCAGTTTCATTTTTTGCATTGGTCTCAATCTCAACCTTCTTAGGCTTCTCAACTTTCGGCTTTGGTTTTGGAATTTTGTTGACACTAGCAACCTATAGAATAACAATTAAACATTAATTCAAGTTGAGGTATGAATTGGAGAAATTACTTTCTTAATCAAGCAAAAGAACTGCAGCAATACCTTGTCTTGCAGATCGAAGAGCTTCAGATATACTTCCTCAGATGTGAATACTGGTTTGCTGAATAAAGGGGTTCTGTAGGAGAAAATGGAATAAACAAGGACCAGTTCAATCTCATTAATTCAGGCAAAGGAATTCACAAAGCTTAAGCTAGACAATAAAATAGCGCAAAGTCCATTTCCTACAATTTCAAAATCTATTAAGCTGTAAAACTCATAAGGATAACACGCTTAACCACTGGCAGATCCAAGCAAGAAAAATTAAGTAACGTTAGAGTGACTGTAATGGTAAATTGGATCAGCAAACAAGAAATATGAAGCAATAATCACATTTGTGTTCCTGAAATCATGAAGACTACAACCAAAGCAGAATTCCTGTCATGCATCAACTGCAGACTACAACACATGCATATACAGTAATATGTTGAAAATTTGGTAGTCTGCTAGTTTTACTTTATGCAACCAATTTGGATCATGTACAGAAGAAGCTACAATCATCGAACTTGAGCGACCTTATGATTCAGGAGAAATAGTGTGATGTTACTGTTTGCATCACTATTTTTACCGTTCATAACATTGTTCAGATTACTATTTATGCTACCGTACTTTCATTTTTAAGGAGCTTATTGTCTTCTCACTTCTATTTTGGCAAGTTATTTTAAATGGTAGATTATTTTTACTCTAGAGATGAGATTTCAGGCTGCTAGGGTTCCAGAAATTTTTACCATTTATGGTACAGTACCTTCATTTTTAAGGGGCTTATTGTCTTCTCACTTCTATTTTGGCAAGTTACTTTAAATGGTAGATTATTTTTACTCAAGAGATGAGATTTAAGGCCGCTAGGATTCCAGAAATTTTAAGTGTTCAAACAAGAGTTCTCAAAGCAACTCATAATTTTAGCTTTTTAGTTGTCTTCTATGGTTCTTTTCTAGTTCCCAGTCCAGAAGACCATCACGTGGTTTGGTGTTAGATTCCCCCATTCTATCTCTACTTCAACCTAGTTAAGAATCCATTAACGTTCTACAGCAAACTAGATAGTATATTTTCTTACTCTATGAAGATGGGTTTTCTGAAATGAACTCTTTAACAGAAGATTAGATTCATATAGCTTCTCTCTTAGACAGCGAAAGATTAGATTTATATGAGCTGCATACGCATACAAACAATTTTTCTGAAGAGCAAGTTTCCTCTAGCAAGTAATATCAACATGAAAGTATATTCTCATGAAAACATATCCACTAATTAAAGCATTCGAGTAGTTTATGGAAGACCATGAACAAAGCTGTAAGTAGCAAACCAACAATTATTGTTACAGAGACTACTTACTTGCTTTGCTCTGTCTCCTTCTCATTCAACCAAGTCTTCAACTTATCAGCATCACTAAGAACCTGGAAAGGAAATTGTCACAAATCAAATGTCAAGTATTTCAATCAACCTGAGATTGCATCAGCAAGAAGCTTAACATCTTAGATGAGAAACTTAAAACACACCTCATCTATTCTATCCTTCGGAAGCCAAGGCTTGTCCGACTGCCAGCCCTTTACAATCTGCTGGCATTAAAAATTGAAAAGGTCAATGCACTCTTCTTGCCATTTAAACATAAAAGGAAGAATCTTTGGCCAAAAAAAAAAAAAGCCTTTAGCCCCAAAATCTTAAAAAGTCAGCAGACATTACTTTAGAGTAACATTTCAAGTAAGCCAATCACAAAAGTACATTTGTGTTCACAGATGCACACATATAGAGATACATATATGTATATATAAAATCAACTACCTATCAACATTACTAAGTTCCTGAAAGTCCACCAAGAAAGATCTAAGACAGATTGCAAAGCAACAAAGAGGGGGGAAAAAGGAGAAAACATGTATGAAAAACATAAAAAATCCAGTAAATCTTGCTCACTCATCTTTCAATAATAAGATATTCATAGGATCATTAAATGATAAAGCAATGGAACGTTTTAAATATCCTTTACGAAATCCAGGTACAGAAACAAAATTAACAGAGAGAACAAGAAAAAGCTATCATCAAGCAGATCCAAAATCCATGCCTTAAAATCATAAATATCATATGTAAATTCAATTGCTTTGATGTACCTGTTGCAGCTCTCCCAAGTACTTCCTAGCAAGCTCAGTTGCTGCTGGCCTCGCACTAAGTTCTTCATACCTACAGCAAAAGCTCATATCAGCTGATACACACTAGATGAAGTGTCAAACTTAAGAGTTTAATTAAGTATACTTGGAGAATTAGTTGCAAGGAAAACAAAATTTAGGTCATACCTAAAAAATATTGGGTCACCAATAGCTTTTAATGAATCAAGGTGTTCCTGGAACTCGTTAGCAGTAGCATCTTCTCCATCAGTATATAGCCATTCTTGGACCTGAAACAGTTGATTGTTCATGAATTCAAGTAAAAAGAGTTATATTACTGTTCAGTTCAAGATATGAAGTCTGATATTAAAAAGAAATTAAAAAGGTATACCTCATCAAGTTTTTCAATGAAAGATTTCCGTTCATCACTGGTAGAAATTTTCTCTAAGTCCTCGTTTGTTTCAAGCTGGAATATACGAATCAACAAAAAATTGAAGGAGATGAAACTGATTATGCAACATAGTAGACAAAAATCGAAAACTGATGTTTAAAACCTATTACTGGTTCATAATATATACAAAAATGATTATAAGCCCCTACAGGAAGATCAAGCAACACTAATTATCAAGCCATTGACAGTACATAACCAAGGAGTGCAATTCCTTAATTCAAACCCTTAACAGATAAGAATGTACGAACCAAATGAACAATTCAAACCTTCTCTTTAGTGGAATAGATATATCCTTCCAGGTTATTTTTTAGCTCTGCAGTTCTTCTTCGCTCAGCATCCCGTTTGTTCAGTGCATCCAATTTTCTCTTTGCTTCATCTAGAGATTCCTTTGAAAGAGGTGCTCCAGGTCCGACCGACTTCTCAACAACCTCCAACAAACAGAAACAACAATAAGAAATAAGAAAAGAAAAAAAAAGTGTGAGACTTGCTACAAGAAAGACACTTTCTGGACGTAAATTATCAGTCTATACCTTCAGTGGAACCCTGAATGTTCGTTTTTTCAGTTTTTTCTCTGTGCCCAAATCAACTGTACTTGATTCCTCTGCAGTGGAGTTGGATGCAGTACTGATTTCACCATCAGACTGCAAGTTTTTATTGCTATCATCTGAAGTGTTGTTAGTACCAGTTTCAACTGATATGTTTGGGGAGGTACTGGTTGTAGTTTCCATCGTCAGATTCTTTTTAGGTACCTCCACCCATTCTGATACCTCAATGACAGCATCTGCTCGATCTAAAGAAAGAATTCCACTTCGGCTGAGAGAGAAATGGAGATTTGCCTTGATAGGAGAGGACAAATTTCGGGAAGAATATCTAGACAATGTAGAATAAGAAGGAAAAATAAAACCTTTAGGACCTTTTACTATGAAATGGTTTTGTGATCACGAAAAAAATAGATGAGCAAAAAGATCGAGGAAATCCTTACTTTTCACTTGCATCAGCAAGACCAGACACAGCATACTGAGCAAAGACATTTGAGGTGACACCGGGAGGCAAAAGATCTTCACTCTCATATGCAAGTGAAACGTCAAAATCTTTGTTATGGACAACGGATCTGAACATCTACAAATAAGAAGGAAGACAATTAGACATAGGACTAATCCATCCAGAAAGAGGAAAAAATGAAGCATGCGGTTCCAATCACAACTTTTAGCTAATCATCTAGTTATCTCATGTTAGAGATTAAAAATACCTTACTGGGTAGCTTTTTCATCCTTGGTACAAGTAACTGCTTGGTACTCTCATCTTTAACAAGATCAGGACCATTTAGTTCAACTGTGAAACCATATGTTGAACCATCAACCATTCCTAACTTGCGATTCAATTTGATTCCATCACTTAAATTTGCAGCATGGAGTGATGCACCAAGAACTATAGCCTCATCAGCATCCAGATGTTTGTCCAGCTCAGTCCTACCAAGAAATTCTTGGATCTTGGCCTATTAAAAGTTGAAAAAGAGATTTCTTTTAAATGCTAGCTTGATTAACAGAGGAGGGCCAAAAGAGAATGATGTGTCATGGAATAATTAGGCATACATTATGGCATATCCTTGCTAAGCTAAAAGCAGTGAGCTAAGAGACAAGTGTGTCAACTTGCTTATGTTCATGCTATGAGGAACTCTTGTAGCACAATAAGCATAAGAAAAGCATTTTGGACCGCATGCACCCACTGTTTATCCATTATCTTCATCAAAATTATTCAAGATCCTTTTCGTTCCTCAAAAATGTATCAAAGAATCATTTACTAAAATGGGAGACATCCAAGCAATCAAAAGGAGGTTGACATGTAGCAAAGTGGTACCATGGCGGGATCGGACATTGCAGCTTTGCAAAAATAGTTTTAAAGTTAAAAACTCTAACTAAAAAAATTGATAAAGCTAAATGCGAAAGAATGACAGGATGGCTCTTCTGCTTTTTGTATTGCGGTGTGGATGAAATGATAGAATGACCATAATTTCTACCTTCAGTCCATAAACGACAACTGAAAATGACAGTACCAACCTGCAACTTTGGCACTCTGGTAGAACCTCCTATGAGTTCAACTGCATAAATTTCATCCAACTTGAGCCCAGAATGCTTGATAACTTCTTTTAAAGGTATAAGAGACCTATCCCACAGATCTGCACAAAGCTCCTCAAACTTCTCACGTGTGATAGTGCTCCTGAAAAAAAAAAAAAGATGCTAATTAAAGGTTGTCACACAAATATATAACAAAACATTCTTTTGAGCATCTAACTAGTGATCATACTCAACTTAACTGCTAGCAACCCCACAACCAATAAGAATGTTGCTACACAATCCTATTGATGAGGTTTTGCCATAAATAATGAGTTCTCAACCACATACAAGGGCTTGTGGGTAAGCAAACCAAGAAGAAAACCTTGATCTTTAACCATTAATGATGAAATAAAAAACAAGAACTCTTGCAATTCACGATGCAAGAAACAAATTTGTTAAATTTATTTTAGCTAATGAAATCAACAGAGTAAAATACCAGCTCAGGAAACAAAATGTCTGCCAATTTTTATTACTTTCTGCAGAACTTAGTATTATAAGATACCACACGTACACAATTATTTCACTAAGTTGCAAATAATTGCAAAAGATAAAAAGACATTCATATGAGATCACAATCAATTCTTCATCTGATCTAAATGAAATATTCATATACTCAAAAGGAAAAGCAAAGAAACAAACAAACCAGAGCAACTATACATATATGAAGGAGCAAAGATTCTATATGTTTCATTAATGCAGTGATGCATCTAACTGAATTAATTATTCAACCAGACAATAATGCAACTGGCAGGAACAGATCATGATAGCCAAAAACATAAGGTGGGTAGCCTGATGGCAGCCATAAGTTCACAAAAACAAGTAACTGATGCTGGCAAAAGCAGAGAAAGAGACTGGATTTACAAACAAGAGCACTAAGATAGCTTGTTTATGCATAGCATGTCCAAAGTCCCACCCTACCTAAAGTCCCGGTCATCATAGAGAGATTCAACTGATATAGGAGCCACCGTATTTGCACTTAAAATTTCTTTGGTTCGCTTAACCTGTTTCTTCAATTTAGCCATCGCCTTAGGAGACTTTCTAACATCAACCCCATTTCCAACTTGTTTATTGAATTCATCTGCAAAGAACTCCACCAACCGAGATTCCATATTCTGTCCTCCAAGAACTGCATCCCATCTAACATCCTTAACCTGGAAATATTATAAAATCATAAAAACATTAACAGAACCCAGCCAAGTATCAAAGAACTAAGTATAAAAAGAAACCACAAAATGTAAAGGGAAAAAGACAACATTTATTACACTTCAGTTAGTTTTAAACCAAATTAAAATGAAATATTTCTGTTAGTTTTTTATTAACTCAAATCATCTAAATCGATTTACAGATATAGATGTTCAACAATCTTCACTGAAGCTCTTGTACTAACAGCCAAATTAAATGGGAATTTCAGTTTTAGATTTCTTCAGGGAATACTAAAGTCCAAACTTTTCTCTCTTAATAAAGCTAATGCATTGAAACATAAATTAGCTACAACTTTCAAGAAATAAATCAAACAAGAGAAAGATGAGAAATTTACCTGAAATTGATTAACGGACACAGTCTTCCCGAACTCTTTTGCACTGTAGGCCGAGTAGTGAACAAGAGCCGCATAAGTACTGCTTGACCCCATATCATATAATACAACGTACCTTGAACCATTAGAAAAGTCTTTGTCAATCCCGTACTGTAACGCAGCACCTGAATGCTCATGTACCAAAGCAAGCACATTTATTCCCGCCAACTGCGCCGCCGTAACCAACCCTCTCCTCTCCGCCTGCCCAAAATACGGCGGGATGGTGACCACCGCATCCTTCACCGGAACCTTCGTGTGAACCTCCGCCAAATTCGCGGCGTAACTCAACACCATCGCCAGCAACTCCTCCGCAGAGTAAATCGAAGCATCGGCGCCCAGACTATCGGCGATCCTGAAACCGGCCGCGCCTCTAGAATTTTCGACGACGTCCAACGGGAGGTACATTGAATCGAGAAACGATTTCACGTAAGTGTACGGCTTTCCGATCATGTCTCTGAGCTGAGAGTAGACTTTGTCCGGGTACCGTGCCGCGATTCCGGCGGCTTCTTCTCCTAGAAGACGAGTTCCCCCCTGGAATGCGACGAAAGTCGGGGATTTGCGCTTCGACATCTCATTGATTGCGATCGAGATCGGCGTTTGGCCTGGCTTTAGATTCACTACAGCGACTTTCATCCATTCGGACCCTAGATCTACGCTCGAAACGGCTGATTGA
This sequence comes from Erythroxylum areolatum, assembly GCA_024520975.1. NCBI lineage: Eukaryota > Viridiplantae > Streptophyta > Magnoliopsida > Malpighiales > Erythroxylaceae > Erythroxylum > Erythroxylum areolatum. The sequence continues at coordinate 44,123 of JANIJH010000065.1, forward strand.
GAAGGAACAAAGTTCAACAAAAGCAAGGATATGAATATTCCTGATTTGAACAACAATGACTTCATCTTTATTATTTGATGAACTTGAAGGACTCAGAATTGCATTCTCTGTTAGTGACCAGCAGTGTTGTTTTATTTCAAGCTCTTTCCTTTTTTCTGTTTGGCTGGCGAGAACCCGAGAGAAAGTGAAATGGAGAATTCTAGTTTCGGAGAAAAATGTGGGAATTATGGAGGGGTTTTGTGGAGCAAGGGGGTGTGGGCGTGGGAAGGAGGCACTGGCAAATAGGAGACCGCCACGTAGACAAATGTACACGTGGAGGAAGAAGAGACGTTCGGTTGCGTTGCGCATGGTATCATCGTAGACTCTTGTGGAAGACTTTGGAAGTCAACGGAGAGGAAGGCTCAGATTTCATTGTTCTTTTATCAAAATATTTAAAACGTTAACCCAGGCGCTGGGGAGTCAGTAAGAAATTAAGGTTATAGGTTCGAACCGTACTTATATATATAATCGTTTAAAATTTGAGATTAGTTTCGTAAAAGATCTACCAGGTTTGAAAGAGGATTAGTCTAAATATAGATGGCTTAAAAGTATCTTCTCATAGTTGAAACCTTCCTAAAATATCTCGTGAATAATAAAAATAATATTTAAAACGTTTAATTTATTTTTTATTAAATAAAAATAATATTTAAAAATAACTTAAGTAAAGTTATAGATTCGATCCGTTCTTATATATGTAGTCATTCAAAACTTGAAGTCAGAGTTTTACCTCCCACAAAGGATCTATCAAATTCGAGTGAGGATTAGTCTAATTGAAAAAAACATATTTAAAGATGTCTGTCTATAGTTGAAACCCTCCTAAAATTATAGAATATTAGTTGAAACTAATAATCGAAGCTGTAACGTTGAAATTGATTGGATTTCAGATCACGTGTTTAAATGACATCTATTGGCTATTGAACTTTGTATCTAGTCTCTGGAACGCAACAAACAAGAACAACGGAGAAGAACACTTGAAAATGCAGAAACTCAAACCAAAAAACCTGAAGAGCAGAGCCAGAAACGCAAACTAAAAAATTATAAATGGAGAAACTCAAACCAGAAAATCATAAATGCAAGAATGCAAATTAGAAAATCAGAAATGCAAAAACTCAAACCAGAAAATTAGAAATGCAGAAACACAAACCATAAAATCAGAAATGCAAGAATGCAAACCAAAAAATCAGGAATGCAAAAAACACAAACCAGAAAATCAGGAAAGAGAGAAGAGATGAGTTAGAGAATTAAAAGAGAACTATATAATAGACTTGATTCACTATAAATCTTTAATAATTCTAAAAAATAGGAACAACAGATTTTAAAGTGTCAAATTTTTTTAAAAAAATTCAATTTGCTATCTAAACTTTTAAAATTTTTAATTAAGTGATGAATCTTTTATAACCTTAAAACAACATTTTTAAATCCATGTGAATAATTAATTATTAAGAAAATTTTCACGTAGAAGCATGTCAGACAAAAATAATTTCATTTTCCAAATTAACAAAAATATTAACAAAACTAACATTTTAAATTAAGGGACCAAATTATTAAAATTATAAAAGATTAATCACTTAATTGAAAATTTTAAAAATTTAAGATACTGAATTGAAAATTTTCTAAAAAATTTAATATTTTAGAATCTGTTGTCCCTAAAATTTATAATTAATTAGAGTGACATTTAAGAGTAAGCATTGATAATGTCATCATTGATCTTTTATATTAAAAATGATTAAATATTTTTGTAGGACATGGATTTTTTTAGTATATGAAGCCTTAAAATGAGCATCCATATTGACTTGGATCACTAATTTGGTATTAAAGTGTAAAATTATTTATTGATATGACAACAATTAGAGCTTAATCACAGCACTAAAACTCTTTGAGTGGTAAAGATTATGATTGAGTATGGTGATTTTCAAGAACTTGGTCCATAAATCCTGATCTGATGCAGAAATCACACCTTGAAACTGAAACAAACCCATGCCTTCAATGTCAACCTGACACTGGAGCTCATTGGGATCAATTATATAAACTTGGAGAACCCGTTCATGGATCAAGAGCTGGTGTTTTGTTCATGCCTGCCGATCCTGGAAACATTCGGAGACATGATTCTGAGAAACTCTGCAAAACTTATGGCAAGAATATTCATTTTTGGCAGTTTGACAGGGGTGACAATCTTATGATATATTGTAAGGAAGAATATACTTATCTTATGATCCTTGTACTTGGAAGATCACTGTCAAGTTCAGTTCCTCGGTCCGTCCCTGTCGATGCCCGTAGTTGGTGTTTACGAGTTGATGATGGTGATTTGAGCTTGAAGAATCACACCTCTGACATTGCACGCTAATACTTGTACAAATCACGTTTCAAAAACAAAATCGTACTTTCTGAACTTTTTTCTTATCAGATTGTGCAGGTTTATGGGCTACTAAAGATCAGGAACTGCACATTTGTCGAAAAGCCTTACCTTAACTTGCATGCAATATCTGAGACTTCCAAGCATCTTATATGACAAAATAAATGTTACTACAAGATCATTGAGGGTCAATCTGGAGAAGCCTGATGAATTAACCACATCTGACTGCTTTTCCTGCTTCAGGTATCAGCATACCTTGTTTGGCACATGCCTAATACCGCAGAGCTGCATACAACACAGTTGCTGAACATGATTCAATTTCTATGAAAAACCTGTAGAAAGTACTGAACATATCGAATGGGATCAGGAGCTTAAGTTCAACCACTTGTCCCTCTTTATTACCTGACTAGGAACAATCCATGATACTTGTTCCGTTACGACTGCATGGGGCGAGTGGTAGAACTCTGCAGCAGTGATAATTGAACTACAAATGAACAATGTGGGACTAATGCTTGTAATCAATTTCTTTAAACATATTCTCACCTTCACATTCTCTGGAAAATGACTGCAAGAAGTACCAAAAAGCTGAGCCGTTTTTAGATATATTTTGCTGTCTCTATACTGATTCAAAATCTCATTAGATTGTACCAGTAATGACAAACAGTGAGATATCATCGCCAAAATATGTTCAGATCTTTGGAGTTGGTAATGATATCAATGTTTCACAAGGAACATGATTACAATGCATATCGCTTACAGATACCTGCTTTCCATATAAAGCTGATAAAGTAGTGCATCATATATTAAATATCCTCTGTATTTGAACAGTCACAACCTAGTAATACCATCTTAGAGTGAGCAAGATAGCCACCAGATAAAAAGCAGTACTAGTGTTCTCATTGCCTTTTTTATTCTTTTCGACACTTGTTTGGGAACCAACAAGACTGCCAAGGTGCCTATCACTACACAGCCATGGCACAATGACACAAACCTATGGAATCCATATAAACATGCTGACAGAAGTTTATAGATGTGGCATAAGATTTTCTGCAGGAACTGGCTACTTTGTTTAGGCTCATTACTTCGTTTTCTCATTTCAGGTTGATGTTCATAATTTGAAATCACAGATTATCAGTTTCGGATATCAATCACAGATTATCAATTTTGGATATCGCAGCTTGAGCAACAAATTGAAAACCAAAATTAAACACAGCACCATTTGAAGTATTTATGCCCCTTCAAATCCCAAATCAAGGTAGTGATACTTACTGAAGCCAGAGCATACCTTCCTCCTCAAGGTGAAACTATAGCTAAAGTAAGCTTGTTGTCATGAATTCAAGCTCTTAAGCTACTCGGCATACTGTTGAACCTCAACAACCGACACAATCTGAATCTCATCATATAACATTGAAAATTAGAAAATATCAACTGCGACATAAAAATCAGTGTATATTAGATACAGACACAGTCATTCATCCTAAACTGATTTCAGGCAACAGCTGAGGATTAGGCACTTGGTAGATTTTTTTTTCTATTTCACATGTCAATCTCAAAACAAAGCTTATCCAACATATAGCAATAGATAATAGAGCAGGGATACCTGAGAACAGAAGAGAATTGTAGCCTTTCCTTTCTCTGCTAGTTGTCACACCAAATACATGAAAACTAAATAAGGCTTCCACAAGTAAAATTAAGGCTTGCGAGAGGTTTTTATCTTTCTTCCTTCAGCTTGCTCTTTGAGTGATTGCTTCATATTCCTTGTACTTGCTCTCATTAGACATCCTTAGTACCAACAACCATCGTGTGGCCATGAGGCTGCTGCGTTGCAGAGTACCAGGCGTAGAGCCTAATGTTGCTCAATGAAGCATATGGTACAAGGTCAAATGAGCCTATCCGAGGATTAAAACAGCAACTGTACCATTTCGAGTGGTTCTCTCAAGCAATAAGATAGCATTATGTCCTTATCATTTGTCTTCAGAAGTTGCACTCGATGCTCCATCTCTTTCTAGGCATCATGAACCTGACAGGAATAAAATATGTATAAACACATCAAAAAACAAAACACTAACCAGTCTCAGATTTCATTACAATTGAAGCAGGTGACCCTTAACCTCTTCAAAAGCAAGAAAAGTAAACAACTTATCATAATAAATACACCAAATTCACTGTTCTATATACCGCAGGTATATTTATGCCAGATCAAATATTAAAATAGCAGTTACCTTTTTCTGGGGTTTTAGGCTAAGAACCAAATTTCAATAAAGTCCCCATTTTGAGTGGAAAGGAAATCAAACCAATAGGAGAATTACTCCAAACAATAAAGAGCATCTACATAACATATTAGCCGCAAATTTGCAGAGAACAATATATAATCTCCTTTACTCCAGCAGAAGCCTTATTGTTGACAACATTTCCCAAATAGAGAACAACAATTATAATAACTCAAAAGTAAGTATAAAAGTGAGTCCCAATCAATGTAGAATTGTGCCTGCACAAAGAATCTGAATTTGCTATACTTGGTGATCAATTTTCTTACTTATCATTGATGTAAAGTCAAATATTCTGATTGTATCTGATAATGAGACCAAAAAACCAAAATCTAGCTCCTAGACAATGGTCACAACAATCAAGGAATACAACCCCAGTACTGTTGGTCCCTTAATATGCCTAGCCTGACCGACATATTGTAGTGTCTGATCCGATATGCTGGCCGCTTTGGCAAATTTTCAAGCAATTATGATTGTCTGTACAAGCATTGATGAATTTGATCATATGAAGTAAAAAGTAATAATGTATCCACCAAAAGGATCATATAATCAAATCTTTCCAATTTGACAGACTTATCAACAGAAGCAATAAAAATTTGCAATCCTTATGCTACAACACAATTTCATAGGTTAGTAACCACATACATTAAAACAAATAAGCTATAAAACGTATTAAACATATTGAATGAAGAAATAATGATGAGAGCAAGCCTAATGATGAAATTTCTGTTTATGTACATATCTTAAGAAATATTCTGTAGAAAGACTGGAAAATTGAATACAGAACAACAAACCAGTCACTAGTTTGTTTTCCTGAAATAATTGTTCCATAAAGAGATGAACACTGAGTGCAAAATAGCATGTATATCACATCTTTCTGTGGATGCCCTAGGTCTTGAATTATATGAAAACAAAAATCTGAATGGCCAACACTCTTTTCTTCGTTAAAGGAGAAGGAAACAAAAAGGACAATTTTGCTTATCCTGTTCTATCTTTATAACCACTTCTATTACCTAAAATACAGGTGTGGCCCTATTAGTAAATGATATGAGACACAATCATTTTTGAAGCCTTACCCAATCGAACGACTATCAATGCATGAACTAGCAATTAGCATGTTAAGATTTGAGACTAAAGATTTCGAGAGTCACACCACAATCAATTAAAACATACATGGAAAAAGTATAATATTTCCTCTAGAAGCTATATTGTCTAGAAATGGCCAAAAATCATGAAGTCTACAGCAACCAACCAACTACATAAATTGTATAAATCAACCCCTGCAGACACTTGTCACTGATTACGGTTTCCACTGTACATCTATCCAGCACTTCTTATCCAATTACTTGTCGTATTCCTAGTCATAATACATGAATCTTGATTGTATTTTATAAAAGCATTAGTCTGCATAATTGCACCTTTTGAAATAGAAAAGCATGATTAGTTATGATCATAGTGCCATAATTCAGTAGCATTAATGAACTTGCTAATAATAAAGTAGCATGCATTGCATGTGCGAAAAGTTGCATGACGACAAAATTGCATGACGACAAATTGCAGAACAAGATACAATTCAAAATGCTTAATGTGATGGTAAATCCAGTTTAAGTTTACTTTCTATATAGAGGGCTCTTTAAGCATGTTCACTACATTGCAGAATATATATTAATCTTTTGTTATGCTGGATAATGTTGCATGTAAATAAGTTTATACAATCAAAGCATATGGAATGTAGTTAAGAGAAAAAGCGGATGACGTTGAAGGAATTTGGCTGCCACCGGCTACTAGTTAGTGTTTAACAGACAGGATGATTTCCTATTCTGTTTGTTAGCTCCAAAGTCAAAGCAATTAGGTGCTGCAGAAAATGGAAAGCTGTTAATGCCGACTGCTTGGGAAAACAACTATCAGCCTCTATAACTCATGATCATCAATGACTTTTTTGTACAATTTCTTAGGACCGCTTGATTAGCAATGTTAAATGAAAATCAATTATGAAGAGATGGAAGGAAAAGAGTTTGGATGAATATTACTCCCCATCTTCAAGGAAGTCAATAAAGGATATCATTTACGGAAAAATGAGGCCAAGAATGGCTCATTTCCATTTTGAAACACCTGGCAGGATAAGTTTCGCAAACCACACAAATCTTATTTGCAAGAGAAAATTGGCATCAGATGTTACCAAACGATCTCAACCGGCTTGGTCAATCCATGAGTCAAGCCAACTCAATTGTGAAACTGTATACTTTTCTACCGATACCTTTGCCACCAAGTTTAGGCCAGTTAAAAGACCTGGTTGCCCACAGCATACATCAAAACAGTTGCATTTCTCTCACCAATTTTGTGAGCAGGTGCTTTAGAGTGTTTTAATGAGTTTTTAAAATTGACTGCACTGAATTTGGCACCAAAAGAAAGGACGCCCAAAATTTTTGTCCATTATAAGATTTCATGGTAAGATAAGAGTCTAATAGAGGTTTTGTATATGCCATATTGGCCTTGTGAGATCAAACATGCTCTGGAGATGGCTATGAGGACCACTAATGATTTAAGCGAAGAAGAAGAAGAATTGATGATTAAGCAGTTTTAGGCAAGAGAAATTTAAAAAATATGAAAAGGAGAATGACCGTTCTAAGGCCCTAGAAACTACAAACGAAAGTTCTCCATAACCCCATGAATGGAGCCAAATGGTCTGGACATGGCCAAGTCATTTCACATACTCAAAATTATGGTTGTAAGTTTTGTTGTTATTTTTAACATGCAAACCAGCGCAAAGGGCATTACCACAAAAATTGACAGGGAAACTTATTACTAGTGACACAACATTACCGTCTTCAGTTCTCTTCTTAACTCAAAGTCTATTACATCATACATGGTAATTGTTCTAAATAGACTAAGAAGTTTACTTATTTGAACTCTTCAAGTAAGAAAGCAGTTCACCAAGATTTTCATCACAGAGATTTTCCAACTTACCACTGACATCATATTTCCATTCCACTTCACATTCTCTACATGAAACTTAAATGATAGGTGTGTCGAGTTTGATTTAGAATCGTCGACGGATAGGCACAGCAAGTCTGTCAAGGCACTTTGCTCCACGGAACAGATATGGTAATGAATAATTGATAAGTGTACGAGAGCTACCACCCCTTGTAGCCTGCATAACAAAATGCAATTAGATTTCATTCACAATCCAGGAAATTTTGATAAAGAAAACATTCTGATATTTGGGATTTAACACAAGTGTTGATACTTTGAGATCAAGGCTTCCTCCATAGTTCCACTTACCAGTGGGTGTTCCATCTGACAAAAATTAGCTTCACGCTTTGTCTTTGGCAATACCTCATCATTAGTTGATATAACCACTTTATCATAATGATCTGGTCTCTTTCCTTTGCTAGTCCCCGCAATTCCTTGTTCAATATTAAGAAGCCTACTGGCATATACACAAAACAGATACTAAGAATGTCTAAGATATTGAAATTCCGTGCTTTTCTGTGTAAGTAGGCCCTTCTTCTTGTTCTCAATAATTGTAAAACCACCTCTCAATATGCATAAGAAGCAAATTCCATTAAAAAAGCTATACCAGCAGAAATAAAGTACTTAACCAGCAAAAATTCCTTTTCAAATCAATAAATCTTCGTCGAGAAAAGAAAAAAAAAGCTTGATCTTAATTGGATTCCAGTTAAACCAAAAGTTAGTTTTAGATGAACTGGTGTTGGCAATTTTGGTTTATCACCTGAATTGCATTTATCTAGGCATTGCTGACAACAAAACTATTGAAGGTTGCCAATGCTCAACAGCATGTAGGTTTCATGTTGTGACAAAGAATGTATACCAGAATTCTGTTTTAGGTGTTATACAGATTGCATTTGAGGAAATTATGTAGCTTTTAATGCATTTAAGATCTAAATTAGGTACTAAATAGGATGCATCTGTACACAGGCAAACTATATAGATGAGTAACTATATGCAGAGCAGTAAAAATTTTATAGGGATTGTTTATCCTTTTTATCACTTATTGATGTTCATTTTCTTCTTCTCTTGAGTGAGATAAGGAAAGTAGGGCTGGTCTCAGTGCATATTAACCTCATCCACAGCTGGGGGCATTAAATAAGACTGCAGAAACTTAATGAAAGACAAGCAACCATTTTACAGTATATCCCCTTACCTGAAGAAACGTAACCACAGGAGTAAAATAGACAAATATACTGAAAACAAAAACAATATTACATTCACAGAAGTCAAGAACAGATGTTAAAAAATTCATTTATCTGTTAGCTATCAGCATGTTTTATTCTTGCAAGGGAGTAAGTATTTTCTGTCAATTTGTGTCATTGTTTAAACTTCATCCAGGCCATCGTCTTACATGGGCCTGTTCAACAAGGAAGACACAACCTGTGTAAAAGTAGGGATAAAGTGTATTGATGAGGTATGGTGGGCCTTGGCCAAGGACTTTTTGGTTTGGAGAGTGGAAAACAATAAGGTTGATAGAAATCTTCTTTCAGGTAACTCTCAAGGTTGTAAACTACAAGTAAGGTAAACTACATGAATTGTAAATCCAACAAGAATGATCCAATAATTTCATTTAATGATGGTATTAAAGAAGAAATAAAGAAGTCACAAAAAGAGAAATTTGTTATCACTGTAAGCTTCAAACATTTGCTTAGTCATCTTCATCTAACTACCCTAAATGACACGAAAGATGAAGGCTTTATGTTGGCAGGGAATATAAATTTTAAAAAAAAGATTAGTCATACTGATGGAAATAAAAGGCAGTATAATGATGGGAGAATCCAATCAAGGCATTAGTCCTGGAAGCTACAAGAGTTTGAAAACTATACCAGCAAAAGATACATTTCTGCAAAGTTGCCACAGGCAAATCTCAAAATCAACTTATAGGCCAAGCATTGTCCTAGTTCCAGGAGATTGAAAACATCTTACTAGTGGACATCACTATATGGATTTCTCCTAATCTTATTAGAAAAATAAGCAATAACTATGCAGTTAAAGTTAACAAATCACTAGCTTTACACTATATTACATACTCTAAAAGAAGGGGATATAAGAAAGACTCATGAAATGGGAACTTCCAGGAGTCAATAAATGAACATGAACATCAGATATGGTATGTTTATATTTGGCCCGAGGTCGATGGAAGCACTTATAAGCAAAATGAAATTACTGAAAAGTGATTAACTACAAGGAAGAAAACAACTCTTACCTACTCTTCCTCTTCTTGGTTGGTGTCTCGTCAGATTTTGACTCATTAAGTAAGACTAGACTTTCCACATAAGATTCTGCACGGCACCACCCTCCAAAGCCAATGATTCCAAGATCATATATCTTCTGTTCTTCAGCGTCATATGTAATTAACTTATCATTGAACGATTCCATCAGTATTTCGCCGTTGCTTCTAAAACATAATGGCCTCTCAATTACACCCCTTCGATCAATGATGAATATCTTAATCCAAGAATCCACTACACCATATTGCTGCATCACCCATATGTTACAGTGATGATCATCCAGGTGAAACACACCAAGGGACTTTTGACACACTGTAACTGACAGTTCGTTCCATTCAGTAACCACAATTTTTGGTAAAATTATGCTGCCAAACAATTCTTTCTTGAAATCAAATGTCAAGACAGAATTATATTCTTTCTGATTCACTAATCTATACACAAGCCAATGCACAATCCCATTCAAAAGGGCTGGTTGCATGTTGCCAAAACACATACCAAATGGATCAACACATGCATCAATCATCTTCCAAGATCTTGCATTCAGAGAGTAAACCTCAACTTCAATCGGATGTTTAAGCTTCTTGTTAATTACCATACTTCTCCGGACATTCACTATCCTAACAACCTTGTAGTCATTATTCTGCGAATCAAAGCCAAAACCAGCAATAACCCCATAGATATTATTTGATGTATGACAAGGAATCAAAGGTCTAGGAAGTCTCAGGTATCTTCTAATGGAAGGATTCCAGAGAAGAGGATGAACAAGATAATGTTTTTCATCATTCGAGAGGCAAATAACACCGTCACAAGAACCAATGAAACCATTATTCCAGCTTCTAATCTTACAGGGATGTTCCATTTGCGAGTGTACACTAAACTCTTCATCATTATCACGATATATCCAACATGACTTTTCTGTGAGCGGCTTTGATATGAACTTGAGGAACAGAAATGTATTACCTCGGGACCTAGCAGTGGTCTGTTTGAGATGGTTAGTGATGAACTCAGGACTTGAGATGATAGAATTCCAAGATTTGCAGACGCATTTGCAGCAAAGCAAAGATTTTACGGGCACCCTCATCAATATATCGACCACCACTTCACGAGGCAGATAGTCTGACATCGTTGCTTCTCTTGTTTCCCTTCTTATCCTTTGTTCTCCCAAGAACCGATCTTTGAGCACCGTTCACAGAAAACCAGCTAAAAAACACCTTATTGAAATGAAAGACAAAGACGCAGAGGTTCAATTACATTTCCCAGTAGTAGTTTTTGTCGTCTAGCTTGTTAAACCAGTCAGATTCTCTTTACAATGCTTTGACAAGTGTTTGCCATGCCAGAATCTCATAAGCTTTCCTGTCAAGAAAACAAGAAAACCACCTTGAACTGTTATGAGAGGAAACCGTTTCTGGGTTCCAAATGTGTAATGGAAAGCTAACCGGGTTTCAAATTCAATTGCTAGCCAAATTACAGGGCTGAGTATCATTGTTTCGAATTCTATAAGGCACGCGAGTGTCCATTTGTTCACTTTGGCTTTAGGATACACTATCTGCATGGGATTGTGCTTATAAATAAAAAAGCAACCTTGCTAGATTTCTTAACATGCATTTTAATGTGGGGAGGTCTTTTATTAGTAACAGGGATGACCAAACTAGTCTTGGGACTTCTCCGAAGCTAACAGGTTTGATCTGAGCTGATTTGCTTCGGATCAGGTTCTAAGAGCTTTTTTTTTTTTTTTTTTTACTTTGGGCTTTGAATTAAGCTTGACTTGAATTTCACTGTCTAAAATTTATTATCTTTACATAAAATAATATTATTTTAAATTAGAAGATATCATATTAAATTTTTAAAAGTTAAAAAATAATTTAATCAAACTTTAAATTGTGATCATAATTAAACCTAAGGACTTGTTTGTTACTATTAATAAAAGAATTGGAATCAAAGAGAATAAAAAGTGAGAATCGAAATATCAATAAAATTACTAATTATGTGTGTTTGGTATAGTATTAAATAAAGTAATGTCAATATTTGGTATTAAATATTAAAAAGGATAATGGTTTATTTAGTTATTATATAGTTTATTTTGTACATAATTAATTAAAATATTTATTTTATAAATAATTATTCAAAAATTGTATGAAATTATTAATTTTTAAATAATTATGAATGATTTTTATGATAAGAATAAAAGCATCAGTGAAACAAAATAAAATAATTGTTAAAAAATTAATATACAGAATAATTTTGATGATACTATTACGATAAGAATTAATATTTTGATAACATTTTAGTAATAACATGATAATATTCTAACAATATCTTTTATCTCTTATTCTTAATTTTTTATTCTAGTTTATACACACATTTCCTTTAGGAATAAAAGTCTAGGATTATTTAGGATTCATTCAAGTTGTGTCATTCTCTATTTTATCTATTACTATTATCCAAACAACTAAAAATTAGGGAATAAAAGTTGCATTCTCATTTCCACTTTTTTATCACTAGTTACCAAACAGTACCTAATTGTATAATAATTATTCCTTAAAATTTAAAATTTTACTATATTTTAATGAATTAAATCCCTTACACAATTTCTTATATTTATTAGAAAGATAACAATTAAATTTAATCTGTTAAAATATACTTAATTTATAAAAAGCATCATCTTATTAAGTTGGTTAATATTTTTTTAAAATTAATTTGAATTCAAATTTTAACTTTTACTTTGAAATAGAAAAAGAAAAAGTGTGAACGTATAACATATAGTTCATTTGTTTTTATCAATATCACTTTACATAACCAAAGTTAATATATTCTTTTACAATAAAGTTTGATTTTCAATATTATAATGCAATATTAGAGGTTCGTTTAATGTATATTAGGATTCTCTTTACATTATTCTAATACTTTGTACCAAGCCTCACCATGTAATGACTAAGTGTTACTATTACATATGTAATGTCTTGTCTTGTATGAGTGATTATGAAAATTAAACTCCTTATTGTAAATGCATACGATACTTAAAACATCTCCATCCTCTCGTCATCACTATTAGAGTTCATAATAGAGGATTATTTGAAATTACCAAGAAGAGAGGTAAATACTGGCTTATAATTTTATATATTGAAGCATTAAAAACCTTCTTTATGTGATTTTTTTTTAAGAAAATTAAATCTTTCTATTATTTCTGTTTCAGTAAATTTACATCCATATAATCTTATTTACTAGTCTAAGTCCTTCATTTAAAATTTTCTAGCCAGCTGTAACTTTAATTCTTTAATATCATATTTGTTGGCTTGTAACCATCATATCATCTATATACAATAGCAAAGTAATGAAACCATCACTAAATCTCTTAAATTACACAAAAGGGTCTATATTAAGTTTGTTATATTAAGGCTCATATTGACTATAGTAAGTCAACTATAGTAGAAAATATTTTATTTAATACATTCCTTATTTTTTATCATATCTTTCCACTGTCAAACTTCACACAATATCTTTATATTTGATCATCACTATTTTTCTTATTCTTTAAGTCCCATTTATTATTAATTAGCTTTCTTCCTTGTATTAATGATATGATTTTCTAAGTTTTATTTTATAAAGATACTGAATTTCTTCTAGTTATCATTTACTAAGAGATATTTAGATTATTAGATGCTTATTAGAAGATAAATAGCTCCTTGTCCTTTATTAAGTGGTAATGTATTATATTATGTTCTATTACATAATCCACTTGTTATTTTGTAGTCTTTTTTTGCTATCTACAAACTTGTGAAACTTCAGTCTAAACTACTTCCTGACCATCTTACTTTGACATTACTTGGAAAGAGGTCTTTTGTTGAATTTATTTTTCTAACTATAACGTACCTCTAAACTTCTTCTTACAGTTTTATTGTCTTCTTTTTTTCCTTTGTAATTTATCTTCTTAGAAAATGACGTCTTTAATTACAATCACTTTTTGGGCAGTAGAAACCCAGAAGTGATACCTCTTACTTTCATCAACATATCTTAAAAATGAGTATTTCTTATATTTTAAATATAATTTCGTGATTTCTTTTGAATTATTTTTTATTACCTAGGACTTTCAAATTAATGGAGATTATAAGAATCCACTAGCTTCGTATTTCATACTTCCATGGACGCCTTTGACTCAATTGCAGTTAATGAAACTAGACTCACCACATAACATGCAATATTGAGAGCTTTTATCCAAATCCTTTTATCCAAATCCTTATAAAAGCTTGCAACTTTAACATCGTTCCTGTTCTTTCTAATAGAATTCTAGTCATTCATCTTGTCATTCTATTGTGTTGAGGAGCATATGTAATGGTAAACTATTTTTTTACTCCTTATTGCTTACATAATGTATTAAATTCATTAACATTATATAACTTTTATTATCTGTTCCTAAACATTTTACTTTTTTCCTCGTAATCAAGTTTAATGCACCCTAGGAGGACTTTGAAGATTGGGAACATATGGTCTCCTCTTAATAGGGCATAACCAACACCTGTTGGAATAATCATCATTTGACTAGAAAGTATTTTGCTCCTCCCAATGGTAGAACTAATGCTTGCACATATTAAAGTGAAACAATTAAAAAATAACCTTGTTTCTTGAATTTGATCTCTTAAATTTGAGATCAAGTTACTTATTTGCAACAAAATTCTTATAAAAGGATAGTGATATCTTTATGAGTGAAAGGAATAACTTTTGCGCAACAAGGATCTTCATTCCTTGTTTACATATATGTCCAAGTACTTAATAACATAACATTGAAGATATTTCAATTAGATTGCTTTAAGTGACTAATGTTTATAACTCATATATAAGTAACAAAAATTTTCTTAACTTCTAAATACATACATACATATATACATACATACATACATACATATATATATATATCATAAAACAAAAATTTCTCATATTTTCTAAATACTTCCACATGATCTTATAATATTCTATTAATCATTTAAAGAGATGTATGTCTTTTGTTGTTGACTCTTGGTAAAAAACTAAATTGGTTCTCCAAAATAAGTGTACACTTTCTCGCCTTCTTCTCAATCATCTCTCCTATAATTTTATGATAGAACTAAATAGTTTGATGGCTCTATAGTTGTTACAACTTTAAATGTCTTATTTATTCTTGTAGAGAGATAAGATTAGTGTGCTAAATCTTCACTAATATGATATTTTGGTGAACTTAAAAATCACATTAAAAAACTTGTTTAACCAAATAAATTGTTTTTTTTCCTGCATTCTTTCATATTTTTATGGGTATCTCATCATATTATCTTTTCGTTCTTCATCTTCCTTAAAGCTCCTTTGTTTCTTCTTTTGTTATAAAAAATAAAGTTACCATATTTATCAAAGGTAGTGAGATCACTCGTGGTGATGAAAAAGAGAACAATAGAACATGGTCTAATTGATAATCAAAATCATGATGTATCAAAATTAAGAAGTAAGAAAATTTTAAAATGTTACAATTATGATAAGAAAGATCACTTGAAAAGCATAATTGAAATTTCAGTAAGAAAATTTTAAACTCATTGCCTAGTTCTTCAAAATGAGAACCACGTGCTTATTCTAACTTTCTTTTGCTGATATAAACCACAGTCAATGAAGAAATATCTCAATCTTGCCAACTTTTGTTACGAGGAATATGAAGGATTCAGGTGATAGCTATTTAACATGATTAAAAGAACGTGGGGAATCGAGTTCAGAGTTCGTCGGCCATTGGCTAAAGGTAAACATGTGAAGAATAATATAAGATTATGACCTTACGAAAAAACTTATATTTACTTTTTTTTTTGGTTTGAAAGTTAAGGTAAATTTGTGGAGAAGAATGTATGATTATTAAGCGCACCGCGGAAAGATTGATCATGATTTGATGAAATTTTCAATGAGTGTTTTATTTTGGTGTGCTTTAGACCTTGAGGAATTAAGACATATCACTACAAGGAAAATATTAAATACCGACGGTATAGAAACCGTTAGAAATACCAACCGAAAAAGCGTAACCGTCGCGAAAATTGTGTGGGCGGTAAACTTGTTGTGACCGAAAACCATTCGGTCGCTGAATTTGGTGAAATATATGTACCGACGCCCATTTCCGTCGGTACGTGACGTCGATGAACACGTCGAATACGTCCCCTTCACTTAACGTCAACGACGTCGTTTACGTTAAGGATTTAATTTAAACGTTGTCTCCTTCCTCCTCCTCCCGCAGACGCCCTATCTCCTTCCTCTTCCTCGATTCCCAGCCGTTCTTCCTCCTTCATCTTCCTCCAACGACGCCGCCGGTCGCCGCTTGCTGCCGTCGCTCCTCCTCCTCGTCTCCGACAGCTTAGTAAGTTCTCCTCTCTCCCGTCTTTAATTTCTCCGATGTATGCATACGGGAATGTTAAAGGTTTTTTAGGTTTTATATGTAAATTATTGCTCTTATATGTAAATGTTAATTATTGCATTGTATGTAAACCTAAATTTTACATTACGAGGCTAACAAATTACTCCTAAA
>JANIJH010000065.1:70286-85669 GCA_024520975.1 Erythroxylum areolatum
TATAGCACATCAGAGATTGAGAAACCAACTAGGTTACTCACCTCTAAACTTCCGAGCTACTGCCGGGAAGTCTCTGCCGCGTCAGAGGATCGACGCTCCACTTGAGCCTCTATAAGAATCAGAATATTCGAAATATCACTAAGTTGACCAATTTTCATAATCACATAAGCAATTATATCAAATAATGTACGTACTATGCACGTTATGACATTTCCGACACAGATCCGAATTTCCCGATCTCAAATTCTAATCCCCGAATTCATAATCTCTAAATTGAATTAATCCACAATTAATTAAATCATCAATTGCCTAAATCCCATTTTCAAAAACCCAAAAATCCAATTTTTTCCAAAATGGGCATTCCTCGCCGCGACTTCCATCCTTTCGCCGCGGCGCCTCCTCATTTTGCTTCTTCGCCACGGCGTGCGCCTATTTCGCCGCGATGCACGTCTCCCTTCTTGCTGTGGCGTAACCACGTCCGCTCGCCGCGGTGTGCGTCGGGTCTCGCCACAGCGTGCGACAAAATTCCGCTCGCCGCGGCCTGCCTTGCAAGCCTCGCGGCGTGGGTGAATAATTCGCTCGCCGCGGCGTGTTCATCACACGTCGCGGCGTACGACCACGGACACGCCCAGAAAACCCAGAAATTCCCAAATTTATCAGTTCTAATCCATTCTTTTCTCTTCAAAACACTCCAAAATAATCATAAGTATTATGCTTAATTCATTCCTCACCCTATAATCACCAAACAACCATTATTCCAAAAACACCCAAATCAAAACCAACATTTTTCCCTAAACCTAGATCATCGGAAACTTTCTAACTCTTAAACAATTAATCATTTAATTCCATACTTCAATCAAAAGATTAAACACATAAATAAGTTACAACTTACTTGGTCAAAGCTTCTAATCTTTGAAAAACCACTTCAATCTCCAACTTCCACCTCAAACATCACCCACGGCAACACCCAAAGCAACACATCTCTTCATTTTCTTTCAATCCCAAGCTAGAGGAAGAATGATCAAGGGTAAAGGAAGGAATGATTTGCAAGGAGAAGCAAGAACAAATCCAAAGTGAGATCTACGCAAAGAAGAAGGAGAACAAAGCAATTTCTTTCAAGGGAAGAAGAAAACATCGTGGACCAATGCTTTCAAAGGCTTAGGTTTAAATACTAAGGGGATTTAAGACTTGTTTGGCAATTTATTTGTCACAAGACTAATCCGAACAACCTCAAACTAATTTCAATTTCTAATTTCTCCCAAATTCCAATGGCTAAATCCTAATTCCTCAAATCATAATTTAAATTATCTCATATCAATTGTCAATCCAATTCGGAGCCGGAATCGCAATTAATCAGTCACTAAGCCATTTTTCCGGTCCGGATCTAATCTTCCGAAAATTTCAGAAAAATTCCTATAAATCCCCAAAAATAGAAAACCTCCGATCACATACTCCAATTGTCAATTCTAAATTCCTAAATTCAATTTGACTCTCAAATTCCATAAATCAAAGCTCTAACATATCAATTTTACTAATCAAAACATAATTAACCTCAAATTACAAATTATCCAATTGTACACATTCAAGTCGGAAATCTGTCATACATGCATGTACATACATATGCTTATGAAATGCTGAACATTTATCCAGAATACAGAGGCTACGAATACACATGCAGAATACGTATACAGAATATGTATGAGGTGAACTGTACCCATCCCATCGGTGACGGGATGTTACAACAGGGATAGTTTGTGGAGAGAGATTTGCCAAGGTAGATGATTTTAGGTTAAGAGGAAGACAATATCTGTTACAGAGAAAGTGAGCTCGGAGGAGTAGTTTCGTTATGGCGCCAGAACGTGCGCCAAATTAACAAAGTAATGACTCCCATTCCTCTAGATTACCAGAGGAATGGAGCATTACCTTAAACCAGGGAATGAAAACATTACCTATTCAATGATAGTATCTTACCAAACAATACCTTTCATTCCATACCCATACCTATTTTTTCAAACCCCCTAAACAAGCACACTTCTGTGAGGTTATACTCATGTATTTTTCTCCATGTATTTCCTATTACCTGCTCCCCGTGAGCTCTAACTCGATTCCCTCCACAAATAAAAGAATACTATATATGGCTAATTTATGAGTTTCCTCCATTATTTTTTGTTAAATATAAAAAAAGGTTTTTTACCAAATATATATATATATAAGGTAAAAATATAAAATGTTGTATAATTTAAGAAATTTTGATAATTTCCTAAATTTTTAAATTTTTAAAAAACTTTTTTTAGTTTTAAAGATCATTTTTCTTATACTTCAATTGAAGAAATAACTAATTACTAGGCATTATGTAAGAACATTATTGATAAAATTGATGACAAGTTGATCATACAAAAAGGATAAATTTTAAAGTAGAAATTTAGCATATTCATGTGGCTCTATTTTATTGATAAGATATTATCTTCACATATTATTTGATATTATCTCATTTGTTTTGGATTTATTTTGGTGCCTAAATAATAAAATTAATGTTTGTTTTATTTTAGGAAATGAAAAGTGGAGACCACATCAAATTGGGACATTATTGATGATAATCACAAATTTTAGATAAAGTGAAGAGATTGTTGTAGTAGATAAGACTGATTACTTAAAAAGAGAGAGTTTAACTAAGAAATTTCTTTATATCCATATCGTGTAGGAATTTGAATTTGAATTTATTTTAGATAGGTATCTTTGCAAGATAGAATTAGATTAGGAAAACTCTATAAAGGAGACATTTCTCACAACAGAAAGATTAATTATCTTCTTACTTTTCTTTCAATTATGTCTTTCTTCTATTTTGTTATTAGAGCAAAAATTATATGTGGCTAAACTCAATTATTCTGATTTGAGGGCATTCGATATTCTAGTCGTAACCTTATGAAGTTTTGTGTTCTATACCTTTTATTCATGTTTTAATTCAAGTATTTTTTGTTTTAAGTTCTTTTATTTTATGAATAATTAATATTAATTAATTTGACAATTTAATTTAACATTGTTTATTCTATTGGTATCTATAAATTCAATGATTCATAATTGTCATAAATGATTGATACAAATAGTAAACAAGTTATTTATGAAAGTGCATATTTAACTTATGATAAATAAGAAAACTAAGTTAAATAATTTAGGGTATAGTCTTTTTCACTAAGCTTATTATTATCATTTATTTGATATTGAATGTTATCACACCTATTCAATGAATGGTAAGTTTTGGTTTGAATACTACATTTAAACCAATTAATTTAGAAAATTTTGAACTTATTATGGTTATTCTAATATGTTTTAGACTAACTATTTGAATTGCGATAGTTTTTTTTATACCAATGATCAATGTTACAATTAAATGAGATATTTCCCTTGAATTGGAGTTTAGTAATGTGGAAATTCACTTTTATATTCAGTTGATTTATTTTCATTCCTTGTTAATTTTAGTTAATTAGTTATTTAATCAAAAACTCCTATTTTATTTTATTATTTGAAATTACGAAGCTAGTGTTTAGTTTTCTTGGGATTCGATCTGGTTCAATGAATACTATGAGAAGTTTGGATAATCGAAATTATTTTAGAGGTTTCAACAACCTAACCAAAATTTGACGTTGTTGCCGACAAACTACTTTAGTTCCTTAGTTTCATTGTGTTATTTTATAGTTATTATTAATCTCTTATATTGTATGACTCATGCTTTTTAGATAGGTAAATTACAATATAAATTAGAAATTGAGAAGACAACTCGTCATTTAAGGAAAGAAACTAAGCAAGGAAGCAATCATTTACCTTCAAATGTGAAAATTGAAGTAGATCTAACAATTGGTAAAGACTCTAATTTTCAAGAAGTAGAAGAAAAGATGGAAAATCTCAACCCTAGAACGTTGAGGGAGTTAGTGGCACCGAATTTGAATCAACAACCCTTATACATACAATTTCTAGATGTTAAGGGAGATTTGGAATTGAAATCTAGTTTGATTCACCTTCTCCCTATTTTTCGTGGTCTTCTAGGTGAAGATCCACATAAATACCTGAAGAAATTTCATGTTGTCTGCTACTAAATGAAGCCACAAAGGGTAACAGCAAAACAAATTATCTCATGGCCTTTCTGTTCTCATTGAAAGATAAGGCAAATGATTGACTATATTATCTCCTCTTGACTCAATGACAATATAGAATGAGATGGAAATAATATTTTTAGAGAAGTTCTTTCCTGCATTACGAGCAATGAATATCAAAATAGAGATATGTGGGATAAGACAAATTAATAGAGAAACACTACATGAATATTGAGAAATATTTAAGGAGTTATGTGTTAGTTGTCCACATCATCAAATTCCTGACCAACTCTTAATTCATTACCTTTATGAAGGAATATTGCTAATAGATTGGAGTATAGTGGATACAGCTAATGGAGGAGCTTCGGCAAATAAAACACCCAAGGCGGCCAGACAATTGATATCAATTATGGTAAAAAAATTATCAACAATTTAGGACAAGGATAGATGAAGTTGTTAAGCGTGTGAATAAGGTAACTAACACGCACTTTGAAGATAAAATTTCCGACTGAACTGCTTTAGTTTGTCAAATAGCTATAGGTCAATTACAATCGACAAGAGTGTGCAGAATATGCTCATTCTTTAGACATCATACAGATATGTGTCTTACATTGCAACAAGACTCCATGCAAGAAACTACCGAAATAAGGGACTTTCCTAGTCTAAACGAATGTATGATCTTTATTCCAATTAATATAATATAGGATGAAGGGATCATCTAAAATTTAGCTGTGGAAATCAAGGAGGGCAACAAATATATCAACCCCACAATTTTAATAGAGAACCTACAACCTCAAGCCTCTACATATGCTCAACATCAATCTTCAAATTTAGGTATTTCTTTAGATGAAATTGTTAAGGCACTTGCTACTAATACACAACAATTTCAACAGGAAACAAGGGCAAGCTTTCAAAACTTAGAAAATCAAGTCACTCAATTAGCCATCTCTGTAAGTAAATTAGAAGCACAAGCATCAGAAAAATAACCTTCCCAAACGGTGGTGAATTCGAAAGAGAGAATGAGTGTAACGACTTTGAGAAGCGATAAGGAAAGTCAATCTGAAACTTCTTTATCAATGGAGGTAGAAAAGCACAATGATACATAAAAGAAGAAAGAACTTCCAACTCAAGAATCAATAATGCTGTGGAGGTTAAGGTAATTATCCATTTCAAAAAACACAATCATATATGTAACCATATACTATGCAAAATGATAGTAGAAAAACACATATGCACAAATCTTGCATCTTAGTGAAATTTTATGAGGATGCTGTTGTTTAAGAGAGAAAAACAATATAAATCTACCAACTGATCATGATGATGTATCATTCTTCTTTTTACACTGTAACTTCTTGCTACTTTACATCAGGTTATGTTCTTGTTTTGATACATTAGGAAACAACATCATCGTCAGCTAACTTGAAGGTTGAAGTATTACTGTATTCCTTTTTCCTATCTATTGCAGATGATATACATAAATGAATGGGATGAAGAATGGTGTTCTTCACTTCCTGCTGATATGTCATGATCTCAGAAAAGCCAATGCCGTTTTCTTGGAACTTTTGTGGGAACATCTGCAGATGTATAACAGTTAGTCAATGAGCTTAATTGGTTGTCCAGTGCAAAAATATTCCCAGTACGAAGCACAAGTGATCCGGTTGCTTTAGATTTGTTCAGTACCTTCAATGGCATACAATGAATTGTAATGAACTTCACTCCAGAAACTAAGCCAAACCTCTAGAAATGCAAAACCAATCAGTTAGTGGAAAACGATACATGATATCAACTTACAAATAGATATAAGGAGACTAACTTCCTAAATGCGAATCGTTTCAATATGTCAAAGATGGACTGTAGTAGCGCGATGGCAGCATTCTACCTATGACACACCTCTCCCTTTAATGAAGAAATATTTGGGGTTTTCAATACTTTGTCGCATATGTCTACTCGCCAAGTGACTCTGGACGACATTTCTACAGTGTAACTAAATATAATTGCCTAATTCCATGGCAGAACTTCAGATGTAACTTACACGCTCACACCTCAACTCTCATCTTCAAGTAGAAGAAAGATGGAACATGTTAGTAGTCTTGCCTGTGTTTCCTACTTTCCTCTAACCTACCATTCTAGCTACCAGAACTACATGAAGGGCTGAAGTTCCTACTCCTCCAATACTTATTGAAACAAATTTACCCAAAACAAAAAAAAAGACTTACTATACAACATGGCAAGAAATAGGAACTACCTCTGACAGGATTCCTGTTCTTGGGCATAATCTCGATGTAGCATGTGTCGCGAAAAGACGTGACCACACAAATTTTGATTTCAAACTGCAAAGAGAGCTTGTAGAAAGTAATAGATCATTCATAATTGAATTCAAAAGTGTTGTCAAAATTTATTGTATCCAGAATATGTCTGTTCTGTTCCCAAAATAAGAAGTCAAAATTTTCAATTAGAGCAACATATGAGAAAGTACATGATTGACAAGATAAGCTGCATCAAAGCAAGCCAAGTTCATCAAATTGCTTAGAGAAACTTAGAACATCATTGAACTACTAAAAAGGCCGGGGATGCATGAGAGTTGACAATTTTTTATTTACGATAGACAGGTAAGGGCTATTAAGGCACAAGGATTTGGAGGTCCAACAAGTTTCTGATGACAATAGGCTGATCGGAATCATAAAGTCACGATGCAACACCAGTTTCATTCCTAGGAAGAGGAAAACCAGGCTAGGCTAATCTGTTATAGCTAGGTTTATTTCTCACATAATCACAGTGGCCAACTTAACACTAAGTTCCAGAAATGAATCTGAAGAATCAGAGAGATCGTAAAGTACTTACTCGATCTGCTGCTGCTTGTAGAGTGACATGATCGCCCCATTCCCCTGATCTTGTAGCATACGTCATTCATGCATGAAAAGAATCAACATTTAGTTCCATATTGCTGAAACATGCCATCTAACTTTTTTAAGGAGGAAACTAATAGGCGTCATCACAGTGATCTAACTTTTTCATCTGCTTCAGGTAACTGTTGTACTTCATTGGTACATAACTTTCGTAAGATTTTCTGAAATGCTTTAGCTGAAAAAAGAAAGATTAACAAATTATTGGAATGACAAGGACAAAATGATAAGAAACCAATAAAAACAAGAAAAAGAACATATCTTCCTTAAGAGAAATACTAAACAATGCTTATATTTCCACAAAAATATAAAAAGTCATTGTTAACCCAAAATATACATTTTAAATCACTATTCAAGAAGTAACCCATTTCTATTCAAGTCAATGTTTCAAGCCCTATCAAACCTTACTGGGTAGGAAACCACAGTTATCCTAAAACAGAGGGGTTGAACAGTGGATGCATTAGTAGGGATGTACAATATGTACCTGCTTTACCACTTGTTTCCTCATGTGTTTATGGTGTTTTGGATTCCGAAACAACTGGTCTGACAATGCTTGAAACTGTAAAATTTAAGGTAAAGCAGCAGTTTGAAAAGCAGAAATTGCTATGGACTAAGCTACTAAGATCCATTTAAAAAGTTAGGTCTAAGCATGAGCAGCTATGAATATGGAATGCAATTTCACACCTGACAATTTCCATCACCTGCAGTTTGTAATTCTGCCAAACCATATGCAGCCAACCTGAACAAAAATAGATTAGTTTAACAAAGACGATACATGATTTGCATGTATAGTTTCTGCCAAATGACACAGATCAGGTAGTAAAATCTACCCCGTATTGAACAAATATGTCAACCAGGGAGTATCTGATGTCTACATATGGAATCTACTCTACGATTCTATTCAAAGGATGCCACACAGAGAAATATATTTGGTGAATCTCATGGCAGAAAGTGAAACACGAGGATGAATCGTAAAGTAAAGGCTTAAGAGACAAATCATAGTAGCATAAACAGTCTATTAACTAAAGACGATAATCAAAGTAAATAGCATTGAGGCTTGAGTTGCAACCTTTCAGACAGCCGTTCATGGTCTAAGGTTGCGTCATTCACATCAGGTATCTCATGGTTAACACGTGGTGCATGCTGCAAAAAGAAGGAATCAATAAGAATTTGTAGCCTAAATGGCCATTCACAATGATGTCATCATTCTGAAGCAAAAATGCCAACGATCATAAGAGATTCACTCTGCCTCTAACTAGCCAGTCAACCATGTAACACAAGTGCTGCAAGATATCTAGCTGATAAATAGTGCTGTTACACACTTAATTGAGGCACAAACAAAGTTGCATACTGTTACAATGTGAAAGTTGTATGCACAACACAATAAAAAAGGATAGATAACAAAGCCCAAAATAAGGATCACACCAGTAATCCCTTCACTCTGTCAAGGAACTACTTTTTCATGAATGATGGGCTTGTACAGTACCAACTAGAATAAGAATGTTTGATTGTTACGTAGAGAAACCTAGTCTTTAACCATAAAAGGTACACAAAGTAACAGCTTCCCTAATTTACACATGTATGCAGAAGGTGTGCTTTTTCAATAAAGAAGGGGGAGTAATAATTTCTTGAACTGGCTATGTCAAACAAATCCTATAAAACAAGTGGAAAAAAAAAAGCTCCATGTCAAGAGAATTCATTAAAAATTTAGCATTCACGGTGAGTAAAATGCCATGTACATAATTGAGGAGAATTCAACACTTTGACAAAAGGGCCTACCGGTATAGAATCCAAATGAGACAGCCTGCTCCCAAGTTTTTTAACAACTTGAGATTTTTCTTCTTCTGTTATTGTTAAGATGCTGGCAATGGTTTGATCATCCTCTGTATCAGGAAAGCTGCCACTCAAACTTGAGGTGGAACTTGCGCTTGCATTGCTGTTGCTTTGAGTCATACTACATTGTTACGGCATTTATAGCAATTAAGTCACTTGTACAAGTGACTTCAGAACATCCACACAGGTCAGGGATCAAACTAATTCGGATAAATGGATTACAGCGCACAATGATATGAAGTTGCAAATTAGAAGATAATGCACATTAAACAATAGATAAATTTTAACCTAGAAAATAGCTCGTCAATTATGCCGATCACTAATTAATCAGATAAACAAATATTGAACATTAAAAACAAAAAGTTGTCAGCAACAAAAGGAGCACAGCAGAAAGCTTAGCCTAAATCCACAAAAAAAAAACAGATAAAACAGAATTCAAAGACTTCCCACCCACCCCCTCCACAAAGAAAGAACAAAAACCAAAACTGCCTTAAATTTCTCTGTGGTCATGAAATGCATATAGCTAAGTGAAGACGTTAATCAGATGTATAGGGTTCAGTAATCATTGTGTACTGTATTGTTTACTTTCATATTCTGTCCCAATTTCATAGGAACAAAATGGAGTACAAACAACCAAAAATGTAAAATACAGTTTAGCTGGACAGGAACATACAAAAAAGACAATAACGAGTGGATGATTGATAAGAACCATTTCACATCTTGACGCAAACCAGGACTTAGTACTCCAAGATTGATTAGGAAACAACCAATTCCTATCCACTTGCATGGTAACAAAAAATTAAAAAAAAAAGAACATTCAAAGCATGAAAACCATCTAATATCCAAGTGAGCTATAAACGTCCCATTCTATATCTAAACCCGCAAACTATCTCCTGAATCAAACCTAATATCGACAAAGAAGCAATTGAACTATTCCTTTCCTATATTTCCTGTCATTTTCTTAGCATCCAAGCAAAGCATAAGATAAAATACATAGATCAGCAGCAATAAAAAAAAGGCAAAAGACATAAAACAAGCCCAAGAAAAAACTTAAAGTCAAGTTTGGAGTCAATGATTAAGAATACCCAGAATCATACTTACAGTTTAGATTCTAATAGGAACGTCAAAAACAAAACTTTAGAGAATCCCAGTTGAGCAAACAAGGAAAGGGAAGAAGTGCATATCTTTGATCAGGATAAAAACGAATACAAGACTTCAAGAGAATAAGTGAAAGAATAGAAACAAGGTACACCAGATGAGAGCTGAAGAGGAAGAGAACAACTTGTGGAGATTAAGCTCGTTGGTGGTTGAGGCTTGATAACCGGTGAGTCTTCAGTTAAGGATCGGAAATGAGGAGCTTCTTGTTTTGTCTTGGACAGACAAGGCATGAAGTGTCTGCTTCACTGATCCAAATAAGCGATAGTCGGTTTGTACTTTGTACAGTTAGCCTTTCGGTTTAAGATACTTTCAATAATTGTTATCTTTATATATATATATATAACAATTAATCTTTTAAAAATCAAACAGTAAAATAGAATATTTAAGATTTAATAAGTTTAGTATTAGATTGTTATAAAATTGATTAAAGATTCAATAAAATTACAAAATTTTAAATATAATTAAAATAAATTGTCTTTATTTGTCGAAATATTTAAAGTTTAATTAAAGATTTGTTAAATAAAATTTATTTATTTATTTTTATTTATAATAACTTATTAATTTAAATCGATTGATTATATAATAACTAAAAAAACTATTAAAGTAAATTGAAAAGAAAAATGAGCTGATTCAAAGTTTTTATAGTTGAATCGGTAGTTAGATATTTTAATCTATAATAATTAAATTTGTTATAAATTATGTTTATTATGTATAATAAAATAATAAGAAAGAAATTGTATATTGATTAGTATGCATTATAACATTGTTGGCATAAAAGGGAACACTTGAAAACAAGTTTCATGCAAATCAATGCCTTTGTTTTTCTTCCAAAAAGGCATGATTTATTTTGCATGATTTATTTTGCATATATTAAGATTTTATCGGTGGATTGTAGTACTTATTCACATATCACAACCCTATAATTTTAAAATGTTGAGTTTGTAATATTTCAAAATTAATAAAATTTAATTTTTAATAATATTTTAATGCCTATGAATGAGGTTGAAATTTGATATATACTACTCAAAAGGTGTAAGAGTAAGACTAATTAATTAAGACAATAATAAATAAAAAAGAAAAAATTAGTGAAAAGTGCATCAATATAATTTAATCTCATATTGCTAAATAAATATATAATTGATCCATTTAAAAATATTCTCATTCTTGTGTTGTTAAAGATTAATATGTACC
Organism: Erythroxylum areolatum; assembly: GCA_024520975.1. Lineage (NCBI taxonomy): Eukaryota > Viridiplantae > Streptophyta > Magnoliopsida > Malpighiales > Erythroxylaceae > Erythroxylum > Erythroxylum areolatum. The sequence goes on from JANIJH010000065.1 coordinate 81,460, forward strand.
TCATAATTATAAAAAAATTGTATCATTTTGTAAAAAATGACATTATTTTTTATTTTTTAATTTAAAAAATAAAAAATCAAGTCAAACCAGGCTAATTGGTCTCAAACTCGAGCTTAGGACTAGTTGCCTTGGATCAGAGTAGAAGCTATTAAAGTTGGACTTGGGCCTAACACGAGTTAGTCTGACTCGGCTCATTACTATCCCTTTTTATGTACATACTAAAAATGATATTGTTTATTATTATTTAAGTTTTTATATTTCGTGTTTTTTTGTTTTTAATCAAAATTTAAAATAATAACTTGAAAAACTAAAAATTAAAATAATTTTTTTAACAGAAATTTTAAACATACAAAAAATTTTCTAAAATTTCTTAAACTACTTCTTTTACCCAATAAATTGTTCATTCCATTTAGAAATTATAGTTTTAGAAGATTTCTAATTTGCATGTATTCTAAAGACTCATTAAAGTACTAAATCTTAACATATATTAATGTAAAATCATTTCCAATTCTTTATATTTTTTCAATTGAGTATAAAAAGTGATCACACGACCATCAAATGCAAAAATGTTTAGTATTAAAAGAAAAAGAGAAACACAACAAATTATTAATGACCGAAAAAACTTAGCCGATTCTATTATAAAAATTTTGAATTGTTCAAATTTTTAGTTCGATTTATTTTAATAACTTTTATTATAAAAAATTATTTAATTTATAAATCATCAATTTTTTGTAAAATAATAAGTTATTATAAACTATAATTATAAATTAATTATTTTTATTTAACAAATTTTTAGTTAAACTTTAAATTCCTCTATAAGTAATTACAATATTTTTCAATAATATTTCAAAATTTTTAGTTTTATTTAATAGTTAATCACTTTTATAATAATTAAATACATATTTAACCTTTTACACTTAAACCTCATGATAAATTTCAGTCGATCTTTTAAAACATTAAAAAAAACAAAAAGAGAACATAGTAAATTTCTTAAACACTTTAACACACTATGCAGATTATAGTTATAAAGTGAATATATGCATTATTATACTTTTTTATTACTAGTTCCCGTAACATGGGAACACACTTCAACTAGCAAAAAAGCCATTGTCACTCTAGAAATTTGGTAAGTTTGAAATTTAGATGGACATGTATGGCCGCACGCTGTAGTCTAATTCAACGGTCAAACATCTCGTCATGTTCGTATTTCTGCCACTAAAAGTCCACCAACTTGTGTACGTTTGCAGTAAACGTTTAAAATAATGCAAGGCATGCGCTGCTTCTCAGAAGTTTCATTTGGTCTGCCGCCGGCTACGACTATCTCCATTTTGCTTTCATAAGTTTTACAGACTCACGAATCCACATTTTATTTACATAGAGACGAGGATGTGAAACCACCGAGATCCGATGACAAGTAGTTGGTTTTAACGGGTTCTGAAAAGGGTATTTCTTCGTTAGCAAGAATCTGACCAGAATCAGGAGAAAAGGTCCCGCCTTTAGCATCACCAAGAGTGCCTCTTTTCTTGTTTTTTGAAGATTCAGAACTGTGATTAATGGTATGACTTGTAGAACTATAGATGTGTGATCTCTTTTGGATTGTGATGTTTCAAAGTATGTGTAAGATCTTGACGTTGTTTTAGGAAGCACTTTTGTTTACTGCACTTGGCGGAAATGGACTAATGTCTACTGTTGAACCTCCTGATGAAGTTATCCAATTAGCAACGGAATGACAGAGAATCTGTTGATGAATCGTTTCCGTTCTTTAATGATCTTCCCATTTTATCAATTCCAACTGTAGATATGGAAATTTTGAGAGGAGTTTTAAGACTCTGTTGATCAACCAATTTCATCTATATGCAGATGGAACCAGTGGAAAAGGTGGAGATGGAATCTGATGAGGAAACCCCTTTTAGCGCATCACCGGCAGGAACTAAAGTTCATCCTTTTGATTCCGAGTTACGTAGTGCGGGTCTTCCTGCAGATGTTGGCAAGTTCAGGATTTTTAATAGGTTAAAGATGAGCCCTCTAAGAAGTATATACTTCGTCGTGATGGCAGCAAAGATTAACATGTTGCTACCTTTTGGTCCCTTAGCAATGTTGGTGCACCATTTTACACAGAGCAATGTAAGAACTAAGTACATCCCCCGGATTGTCTTGAGTTCCATTTCTATTATAGATAGTTAGTCCAAAGACAATGAATTACTTTTCTGATGAAACGTAGCCAACTGTCGAATGATTGCTGTTTCTTTGCCACTTTATTAGTTTAATCTCCAGCTTGTTACGCTGATTTCCCTATATTTACTATGATTTTTATAAATAGGGATGGGTATTCTTCCTTAGCTTACTAGGCATCACTGCTTTGGCAGAGCGTTTGGGTTACACAACTGAGTAAGCATTCACTACTCGTCTTAAAAATGGCCGACAATTAAGTTGATTTTTACATTTATTCTATTTTGCACAATGCTAAGCTTATCAATATTTGTGGAGCAGGCAGCTTGCAATGTACACTGGACCAACAGGTATTTTACTAATTTAATACTAAAGGTGTGATTTAGGTACTAGTTGAAGCTATGATAATAGTTGTGAATAAGTAATTAACTTATATTTATGTCTTCTTATTATCTTTTTCATCTGGTTTATTTGGTTCTTGTTTCCTTTTTAATGGAAATTGCAGTTGGAGGTCTCTTGAATGCCACTTTTGGAAATGCAACAGAAATGATCATATCTATTTATGCATTGAAGATTGGAATGATAAGGGTAGTTCAACAATCTTTACTGGGCTCAATCTTGTCAAATATGCTCTTGGTTCTTGGGTTTTCTTTCTTTGCTGGAGGGATAGTTTATAAAAGGATTCAGCATTTTAGCAAGGTATGTCCCCAATATTTGATCAGATTAAGGATGAAGTAGCTGTTTTCCTTTCCTATCATTCTCTTATTTCTCAGTTCATATTGAAGTAGGATTGTCATTGCATCAGGCAGTTGCTCTTGTGAACTCTGGGTTGCTTTTGATGGCTGTAATGGGGATAATGTTTCCTGCTGTGCTTCACTTTACACATACAGAAATTCAATTTGGAAAGTCAGAGTTGGCTCTTTCAAGATTTAGTAGCTGTGTAATGCTAGTCGCGTATGGAAGTTACCTGTTCTTTCAACTCAAAACCCCTCATGATATGTATATTCCTGTGAATGATGAGGTATTTTATTTTATTACTTTTCAACTTAAAACCCCTGAAGATCCGTATTGTGCAGGCCTTCATTCTAGTGTTTGTCTGTCCAGACTTAGCATGAGAGTTTAGTTGTCTAATGGTGTCTTGGCAAATATGAAGCAAGAAACAAACCATAAATCTAGCTCATATCTATCTGGGAATAATTTCAAGTATGAAGTTGTCTTAAAATAGTTGTAGGTTGGACTAGTCAAAATCTAGAAACTTTTACTCATGGTGTGATATAAGTACTACAAATGAGGGTTATTTGGAGGTTTATTTTTAGAGAAAAAACTAAAAATTCTGTTAACATAATGTAAAAGTTCTAAAGATTCCTTATTTTAATAAAACTTATAAATCATAAGAAATTGTAGGGCTATGCCTTAGTGAAATCATCTGATACCTTGTTCATGACTCAGCTTGGCTGTTGTTTTTCTTTTGTTGGGGCCATTAGGATTCCATTTGTGGTACTTAACATCTTGGTTTGGAAGTATAAACTTCATACAACTTCCGCAGGGAAGAGACAATCCTGAAGACGATCTTTCTGAGGAAGATGCGCCTGAATTAACTTACAGGGAAGCAGTCCTTTGGCTAGCAATTTTAACTTTGTGGATCTCTGTACTGTCTGGTTATCTTGTGGCCACCATCAAGGTATCATCCATTATGAAATAGTTTCTTTTCTAGGAATGATACTCCTTTTTTGTATTCATGATTAAGATATACCAAAACCATTTGGAAAATGAAATGCAACGAAATGAAACTTTCAAGTTCAATAGTTCTAAAGTACACTACGACCTCCTGAAAATAACACAAGAAAAATAAAAAAAGAAATGGTAGCGTAATTGAATCATTCCTATTGAATGTAATTACTATGTTACCTAAACGTGGTAAATTTTGATACCATTTACTACTCTTTTTTCAGGGAGCATCCAAATCGTGGAACATGCCTGTGTCTTTCATCAGTGTGATTCTCCTTCCAATTGTAGGAAATGCTGCTGAGCATGCAAGCGC
>JANIJH010000065.1:192918-220160 GCA_024520975.1 Erythroxylum areolatum
GAACCGGATCAACCTTCGTGAGGTTAAACTGTAACCAAAGGGACTCTTCGTGCTGGAAGAAGGCTGTATCCACTACCTCGCTAGGAAGCTGTCGCCAAAACGCCGACGTCCTAGGGCAATCCCACACAACATGGATTGTGGTCTCCTCCAGACCACAAAAAGCGCAACGGTTATCTAGGGCTATATGACGCACCACCCGTTGGTGATTTGTTAGGAGTTTACGATTGGCAACGAGCCAGATAAATGAACGAATCTTTTGAGGGCCAGGCTATTTCCAAATAATCTCTCATAGCTTGTGTCGAAGCTCCGGAGATCGGCCCTCAATAAGGGCATACGCAGACGCTACCGTAAACCTCCCATGTAGGTAGGGGCCCACTGCAATTGGTCCGCCCCGGTGCCCTCAATGCCTGACCCAGAAAGGGCAAGGGCTGCGCAAACAGTAGCCGGGAGGTACTGCTGAAAGGCATCCCATCGCCAACAACCCCTATCGGTCAAGAGGGAGACGATCGTAGCGAAACGAAGGCTGTCAGGGACCAGAGCACTGGCGACCTGGATAAGAGGCCCCCAGTCCTCCATCCAGTGGTCCAACCAGAAAAAGATGCTGCGCCCGTTGCCTCTGGACCAAGATAGGCCCCGCCGTACAACATGCCATGAAGTCGATATGCCTCTCTAGACAATGGAAGCCCCTCGTCGAGAAATCCTGAGAGGGATTGCCGTGGTGTCGAGCCTATATTTAGCCCGAAGGATCTGAACCCATAGGGCGTTAGGTTTAGTGAGAAGACCCCAACCCAATTTAGCGAGAAACGCCTCGTTGGTAGCCCGGATACGCTTAAGACCCAGACCCCCTTCGGCTTTGGGTCTACACACTGACTCTCACTTGACTAGATACATCTTCCGACGCTCCATGGTAGACCCCCAAATAAAGTCCTGCATAAGTTTTTCCAGGTCATCACATAACTGGCACGGAAGCCGTACCGTCTGCATCGTAAAGATGGGCAAGGCTGAGATGACCGATTGGGCTAAGGTAACCCGGCCGGTCAAGGACAAACATCTGGCACGCCATCCATCCAGCTTAGACTGGGCATTGTCAAGAAGATATTGATAAGTACGGCGATTAGACCACTCATGGATCAGAGGAACCCCAAGATAGCGCCCTAAATTAGCCGTGCTGGGAACCTGGAGTTCCTGGCTCAGCCGCTGCGCCGTTGCCCGGTGGACATTCCTCAAGAAGAAGACCCTAGTTTTGGATCGGCTCACTAGCTGACCAGAAGTGCGACAGAAAGTTTCTAGGGTCCGATTGATAACGCACGTCTGCGTAGTAGTCGCTTCGGCATAAAGCACGAGGTCATCGGCAAAAAACAGGTGGGAGAGAAGGGGACCTGTGCGGCTCAGCCTGATCGGCTTCCACTCCCCACGTTCCACCTCTCGAGAAATGAGGTGCCCAAGACGCTCCATACACAGAACAAAGATGTAGGGTGATAGAGGGTCGCCTTGGCGGATACCACGAGAGGGGCGGAATGGCTCAGAGACTAACCCTTGCCAGGCGACCTGTAGAGAGATAATCGTGACACACTTCATAATGACCCAGACTAAATTCTCGGGAACACCTAGCTTGAACAGGCTCTCCTGGATGACAGTCGCTACCTTTTAGTTGTGCACTAGATAAATCTTTAGACTGACGTATTAACCTACAAATCACGCCAATTTGATGCTCCGTAATAAGTAAGTCCTATATGACAAGTTAGATTAAGTTGGGTCGGACCGAAACATTTAATCAATCAACTTCAATCTACTAAATTTCCTGATTTGATTTAAGGTTTCCCTAATTTTTCCTGGAGGTCCAAGTGGTACCATAAAAAATGGCTAGACAATGGACCCTCCTATTGTCAATCATTCAAAAGTGTTCCAACTTTTCAGGGCATATTACAGTTTCTGGATAATCAGTGTCACAAAAAACGAGCCTGTAAAATTTCTCCGACATGTACAATTGCATGGAGAATAGAGATGGGAGTAAGGATTGAGCAGACATGACAATAGATCAGGTCGAACTCTACTAGGTTTGAACCAGATTTAGAATTTTATTTTTTAGTTCGAGTTTGATATGAAACCCGATTGGACTTAAAACTATAGGCCTGAGTTCGAGCTTGAGTACAATCAGACTTGGGAAGCTTGAAGCTCCCATCGGACCCTATTAAATTTATTTTTAAAGATTTAGTCTTGAACTTCTTTCATATACAAAATAATGTCACTTCTTAATTAATTTTAGACCTATGAAACTCAATCAAATTCAACTCTGGACCAAATATAAAGCCTGAGCTCAACTTGAATTGTGATCATCCTTAAACTGAAAAGGCACTTGAATTAGCAAGAGAAGCTGATGTAGTAGTTACTCAAAAAAACTTGACACAAACTTTCATGAATCCAACATTTTTGGCTATGCATTGAAGTGAGGGACAGGTGGAAAAACAAATTCCCTGACCAAACACTAAAGAACTAAGCTTGACTGGTATACAAACCCAGATTCCAGTATTCTGTGTATAAGCTTGCATGGAAACAAGAGAATAAAGGAAAAATAAAAAAACCACAACCCAATGATCAGTACCTCTTCCCAAGAATTACACCAACAATGACAGACACCAAAGCCACTCCCAAGATGAACTTAATTGTCATGGCATGTGAAGTCTCTGCAGTTTGAACCTGAGAAGTTTGAGAAGATTCAGCTTCTACCTTTTTCTTGCTCTTTCTTTTGGTTGGAGTAGAAATGGTTGATCCAATGTCTCTGGATTTGATCTCCATTCCATCCTTGTGCTCCGCGGTATTAGCTGATTTAGCATCAGCAAGCTGCAGTTTCTGTTCAAGCTCCTTCACCTGCTTGTGCAGAAGCATGACTTCTCCGTTTTTAGCTTCAAGTTCTTGAAGAGATTTCTTCAAGGCCGCTTCTCTTTCCAACTCTTTCTCAGAATTTGATTCCTAAAAGTTTGGAAATGAAAGAAGTTTCTTAATCAAATCCTGTTGAAATATCATATAGCTTCATTTTAGAGTTCACCATACCTCGTCTTTATTAGCTCTCAACAGTTGTTCTTCAAGTTCCTTGAGATGGGTTTGCAAGGATGACTTCTCAGCAGCCTCTGCCCTGAGGCTCTCGCATTCAATTCTCAATGTGTTTTCATTTTCCTTCTGTTCTTTCAATTGTTCTTCAAGCTGGCTTATAACTGATTGAAGCTCCTTCTTTGCATTTTGAGATGTTTCATTGAGTAGGTTGTTCTCATCCAAAACTGCAGATATCTGCAGAATCACATTTTATTGCATCAGACGACCATAAAACAAAAGGTTAGCTTTTACGATACTATTGAAGGAAACAAAAAGATTGATACAAACCTGAGACTGCAGTTTGAGCCCTTCATCTGTAAGCTGCTTTGATATGTCTTCTATGGCCTTCTTTGAAGTTTGAAGCTGTTCATCTGCTTCACCTTTCTCACGAAGAACTGTGGAGAGTTTTGCTTCTAGATCACATAGTTTCGATTCATTTGAAGTAAGTTCCTGAGTGAGCTTCAAATTTTCCTCAGCTAGACCTCTGCTCTCCTTTTCAAAGTGACTAGATTTCTTTTGCAATTCTTGTTCATACAACTTTATTTGGCTCTCAAGTGCATCTAGTTTCTCATTCAAATCTTTTGTTTCTTCATCTCTCTGAGCGAGTCTCTGAATCGTCTCTTGCAACTGTGCTTCCAATTGCTTCTTCTGAGCCTCAGTTGCAGAATGAAGTTCCAAGGCTCTAGAGTGCTCATCTGTTATTTCTTTAATTGAGTTCACATGACAGGCAACCTGGTGAGCAGTGTTTTCCTTTTCGGAAATGGCAGAATTTAGCATTTCTTGAAGTTCATCGATCTTAATTCTAAGCTGATTGTTCGTCTCAAGCAAGATTTCGTTCTCTGCAGACGAGATAGAAACCTTATTTTCAGTTTCCAAAATCTGACTTTTTAGCTCTTCATTAGATGTTTCTAAAGAAGCAATTTTCATGAATGACAAATCCAGCTCTTCCTTCAGTGAAGTTAATTTCCCAGCTGCTTCAGCCAGTTGTTCTTCATACGACTTTACCTGGTCTTCAAGAATCTTCAGTTTCTCAGCCAAGGATTTTGCCTCAACATCCTTGTTATTGAAGTTCTCTGTGACTTCTCGAAGCTTGATATCGGAATCTCTTGTTAAGGATTCATGTAATGTTTCAAGCTCCGATTTTCTTGCAGTGGTATGCTCTAACATTATCTCTTGTTCTTTAAGCTGTTCCTCAGCCACCATGAGCTTCAACAGCACATCACTTTCCCTCACTTCAACAACCTTCAGACTGTTTTCAACTAACTCTAACTTCTCCTGCACAACTGTTAGTTCATTCCGCAAGACTTCAACAAGATTCTCAGCTTCAGCCAGCTTTAAACTTGAATTGCTTGAGGCATCTTCTAACTTTTTCTTTTCATCCGTCATTGTGTTCAAGCTTGCAATTAACTCCCTCTCCTTATCATTGGCCACTTGCAGTGCATTTTCAAGGCCTGATGCCCTCACTTGGAAAGCCTCAAGTTCAGATGCAACTTCAGATACCTTTCCAGAGTATTTCTTGCATTCTACTTCAGCATCCAGGCATTTCCTTTCTAGTGTACTTATCTGCTCCTCAAGTTCTTGAATCCTGTATTTCTCTGCTTCAAGTAACAACTCCAACTCCTTCACCTTTTTTCCAGTATCCTCTGCTTTGGAATGAGAATTTTGGAACAAATCCTCAAGTTCCAAGCTGCGGTGATGATTCATATTTGCTCGGTTCTCATGTTCAGCACATTTATCCATTGCAATCTTCAACTCATTCTCAAACTCAGAATTGCGTAATATTGACTCGTTTAGGGAAGATTCAAGATTGCTTATCTTTTCCTTGTATTCCAACATCAGACTACTCAACTGATTCTTTTCATCCTCCACCTGTTTCAGTGCAGTATTAAGTTCAGAAGTTTTTTGGGAAAATTCTTCGACCTCTCTCTCAGCATCACTGTTTTTTAGATTGACAAGATTTAACTGTTGCTCAAGCTCCACGATCCTCTGCTCTGCCACAATATAGTGAGATTCTAGTTCGGTTAGTTGAGATTGGGCCTTTTCGGCTGATTCATTTGAAACTTTCATTAAATCCTCAAGTTCTAAGTTCCTTTGGGTGGCTGTTGCGGCAGATTCATTGTGGAGGTCTTCCAGAGACTTCAACTTCTGATCAAGCTCTGCATTGTTAGATAAAGCTTGGGACAAAAGAGTATCAACTTTGTTGAAATTCTCATCTGAAAGCTTCAACTTTTCCTCGAGTTCTTGGCACTGCTCCTTCACATGTGCTGAATTACTGGAGAGATCAGCCATAGCTGCTTCAAGAACGTCTTTTTCTTTAACTATTTTGGCTAATTCCTCCTTTATAGTTGAAACTTGTGTTTCCTGGGATTTTGCACCAGCTTCAACCAGTTCCCTCGCACTGACTTCTGCCTCCAACTTCAACTTGGTGTCTTCCAACTCTGAGGTCTTGACTTGTAGATCTTCTTTAGTAGCAGCAAGTAAACTCTCAAGCACTGAGAGGTCACTCTTCACCTGAGATTCTGAAGCTTTCTTGAGGTCCAACTCCTGGTTCAATTCACTTAGAAGAGCCTCCTTTGAAGAGAGTCTTTGCTCTACATCTAGAAGTTGTGCTTTTGAAAGTGCCAACTCTTCTTTAGCTGCTGAAAGTTCTGTTGTGGTGCTCTTAAGTGCTTCTTCAACTTTTTGGTTTTCTGCAATCTTTTCATATAGGCCCTTGACTTCCTCCCGGAGGGAAGCCATTTGATCTTCCATTTCTTTTGCACTCAGTTTTGCAACCTCAAGCAGCCTCTCGAACTCCAATGCCCTCTGCATCTCAGTTTCAACATGTGAACCACTTTCTCTATGCAATTCCTCAAATTTCTTTGCCTCACCAACAGAAACTTGTAGCTCATTTTCCAAATCTTTCATTTTTTTCCTTGAGTTCTCAAGCTCAATGCTGAGGGCTTCAAATGCTTCTTTCACCTCAACCACTTCCCTGTGCTTGGCTTCTTGAGCTTGCATAGCCTCCTGCAAGTTGTTGAGCTGTGAACTACACTTCTCTTCGCTTTCAATTTTCTGCTCTTCCAATTTCTTACGATTTAATTCAAGCTCCTCATATCTTCTTCCACTTTCCTCCAGCTTCTCCTTAGCAAGCAAGATCTCATCCTTTAGCTTTGCATTCTCAGACTCGGAATGTTTTGATTCCCCTGCAACTCTTTCCAATTCAAGTTCTAGTTCCCTTATCTTCTCTTGAGATTCTAGCAGCTCTCTGTTAGAACCACTAAAGCTTCTTTCAATGGCAGATGACTTGCCATCCTCTGCAGATGTTGACTCAGCTTTGTGCAATCTGTCTTTCACTTCGAGTGATTCTTTCTCCACTTTTATGAACTCCCCATCAGCTTCATCATCTTCTTTCTTTACTTCTTTTTGTGCCTGTGCCAACTCTCCATTAGCTGCCTGTAATAATATTGTCCTAAGAATCAAAACCAGTTCTACAAATTCTTCAGAGAGATTGGTTTATTAAATATCTTTTACAATTTTGATAGCTAATACAAGTTAAGTAATGGAAATTACTCCACATATCTAAAGTTGACAGCCACCTAGGTAGTAGAAATTGGAAATTATTGCAGGGATCAGAGAATTAGACATGAAGAAATGATCAATATGACAAACATGATCCGTAGTAGTTCAGATATCCTCCTGCAGCAAATGGCACTAGAAATGTTTACCATAGAAACTAATGATTCAACAAGACCAGGTCAGATAAAAGCAGAAATATTCAGAACTTAGACAATAAACATACATAAAATAGCATATGCACAGGAGCTACAAACGATGAACTTCCTATCTAATCAAAGAATTTACCTTGATAGGATCAGCTTTATCATCAATCTCAACCTTCACTGGTATCTCAGAACTAACAAGGGTCTCTTCCTCCATATGTATTTAGGCTGTAGCTCACAAGAATTGCCTTCTGTAATCTTCACAAGTTCACAGTTAAGTTAGAGTCATATAAGCTCAAAAATTCAAGTAATTGGAATTTGAGGTAAAAGTAAACAGGAACATATGACATGTAGAACCTTGAAGATCCGATTTGATGATACAGTGATAAATTATTGAAGAAATTCAATGGCCTAGTAAAATCCTATTTATTTGGCACATTTGGTTCACATCAGACACCTATTTTTAAACAAACATTTCATTGAAAGTTAACCGAGCTTACTAATTACTCTCCAATACTATATTCCCTTTAAATTATTTGCTTTTTGAGCCCAAAACAATTAATCTAGTATCATTATATAACAAAGTAACGTCACGAAGAGAAAAACAATATAAAAAGCCAAGAGAAGTGTAGATGCTAATGTCAAGATGTCATCTTTGACGTGGTGCCAACAGAAAAGGCACTTTAACCGAGAACCCAAGTGGGCGGTAACATACCAGAATCAGATTATAAATAAACAAATTTGACAATTTAGTTGTTTAATAGTAAAGAAGTGCTTTTTTTCATTAGATAGTATACGATCCCCACAGTTGCACTGTAACAGCCTGTTTCTTTTGTCTTTTATATGCCACCCCTAGAAAAAAGTGCATCCTTTACTTTTATTTTCCCAACGTAGAAAGATGTATCCTCCCCTTTTTTGGTTTCCCTCTTTAGTTTTAGTTCATCTCCAACATATAAATAGTTTCTATAATTTGATCAATACAATTCTTTAAACCCAAAACTATCACAGAAAAGAAAAGGAAAGAGAAAGGGGGAAAAAAAACTACAATGAAGGACATGACTAGGGTTGGGAGTTTTGGTTTGGTTCTGTCTGAAATCAAGCTTGAGTTGATCGAAATTTGGCCTCTTTAAATTTGATTTAGACTGAAAGACTCGAACTAAACCAAACTAAAAAAATAATATCACTTTAATCAATTATATTAAAAATATGTCATTTTGGTAATGATCAAGCCGTCTAATCATATGTAAGAAGAATTGGGGGGCAGATTCATAATAGGTTGGAGTAGGGCGAACTAGAGGCAACTCGACCTAGCTTGACCCATTCCCCATCCTAAGCATGACAATTACAGCACAAGGGTAATCAAATTGAGAAGTAATGGTGGGTTCTGACTAAGTCATTAGCAAGGTCATGGGGGAACTTGATCATGATTCCTAGTCCACAAGTTTTATCCAAATCACATCATTACTTGTGGGGAAGTAGCACTCATTATAGGTAATACATATTCCTATGCATAAGAAGTTAATCATGCAACTAAGAAAGACAAAACTCTAATTAACACTATATTTATATATAAAAAAAAAACTAATAAAATGAATCTAAAACTATTGAAAGCTAATATTATAAGATCATCTCAGACTGATATAGCATGTGATGGTATCATGTGAGAGCATTAACTTTGTGGGTCCTAAGAACTATTGTTTTCCTTGTTTTCTTGTCCATCTTTTACTTTTAGTGTGTAAGTTAACATAAACCAAAGTGTGACAAGTAGACTCCTAAAAGCTAACTGCTTTCCAAAAACGTCATTTTCTTTCATTATCCATCATTGCATCTAGACCGTCCATCCACTTGGGGGAAAAAAGAAAAGATGGAATGCATCCATCAAATTAAATTGCTTCAACCCTAAAAAAGACTTACTTCCAAATAAACATTGGTATCGAATATAAACTAATTATATCTCTCTGATTTTGGTAATACATAATACCAAAAAAAAAGAAGAGAATGCATTGTTTGAGATGGCCATATTAAAGTAGGCATCACATCCCAATCCTTATCTCCTTTTTACTCTAAACCAAACCCCTAATCACAAAGAAAATGGTCCCTACAAAACGACATATGGCATTCTCTACCCATTAGTCAAGCCTAAGCCTATGTGGTAAATCCTCATTACCTACACCATTAAAAAGATTGCTTACCACTAATCATTTATGGCAAAGTTTTAATTTCTCTAAAATTGCCTTTATTCTTATATTACTACACCTTGTAATTTAATTAAATTTGTGTATAGCCCTTTACTTTTTAGGATCTAGGGTCAAAGCTTCTCAATTTTTTAACCATTCAAGAAGGAATAGGCATATAAAGATAACCCACAAACGTGGTATTAAGTTAAACATTAAATGGGTTCAAATTACAAGTAAGATCATCCTCCTATAATTATTATGATCATCATAATAGGTAATAACATAGGAAAAGGGGCAAAAACAAAAAAAAGACAGAGGTATCTCTCTCTAGTGCTTATCATTGATATTCTTGTACTGCAATTGCGAAAAACGAGGGGTAATTAGCCGGTTTTAAAGGCACTAGAAACGCCAAGAAAATAAAACAAAGTTTGTTCCTAAAGCTGTTCAATCGCCTTTTGGTCTAAGTCGTTTTAATGGAAACTGAACAATTAGCTAAGAAACAGAGTAGAGCGGATGAAACAAGAAGTTGGCTCACATAACAATACTTAATAATCAATTCAAACAACAAATCTCATAAGTTATTATTGATTCCCAGAAGGATCTCATAAGCAACTTGCAAGTTTTTAATTCCTCCACCTAACCACAAAACCAAATTAATACGTGTAAGCTAAAAATAAGGTAGAAAAATTAGATTCGATTCCTTATATAGTATATTTTCTCGAAGGATTTTCTTTTTTTTTTAGTAGAATGTCATGAATCCCTGTTTTCAGCGTATTGATGATCAGCGAACAGGTAGTGATCAAAATAAGTAGCATCTTTTGGCTTTTTTGGTTATTCTCTTATGATCGTTTCACTTTCTCTGAAAATCTCAAAGGAAAGAAAAAGATCCAACTGACCACAACTAATTAAATCGCTGATCATTTTTATGATCAGCAATCATCATCACGCAAGGATCACTAAGATGTGATCAGCCTGAGCAAAACCGAGACAATTCATTTCTAAATCAGCAAACAAAGACAAAACAAAACAGTACAGAAGATTAGAAACCAGTTAGCGGATTGAGAAAACAGAGTAGAAAAACAGAGCAGGAGAGCTAAAGATTCAAACTTAAGACAGTACAAACATCAAACAAACTAGAAAAGAAATCCCAGAAAAGAAAAATAGAAATAAATGGATGGGATCACTTGCCAGGAAGAGATAACAAGTGGGTCTGCTTTGGTTTGCAGATGTTTGCCAGTAAAAACAAGAAAATGGAATGAAGGCTTTTGAAATGGAAGAAGAAAAAAGTTGAATTGAGAACAGAGAATCTGTGGAATATAAAGGTATACAGGAGGAAGAGTGGAGCCAACTTAGTTGTAGGTAGGTCCCTTCTAAGAGCAAGCCAGCCTTTCAACAATGCCGGTCTTTCGTGTGCTTAACCAGGTTTCTACTCCTAGGTTTCTTTGTGTCTAACCATGGTTAAGGATGACAACGAGTTCAATCCGGTCGAACTTAAGTCATTTATGTCTCAAACTTAACCCGAAACTTAATTAATATTTTTCTATCAAAATGATATTATTTTAATATTTAATTAAATCAATTATGTCTAAATAGATTATCTTAAATTTAAATTTAATTTAAAATTTACTTAACTCGTATTTAGATTGATTCGATATCGAATTAACTTACCGTTTCTAACCATGGTCTATTTATTCATCATTTGATGAATATTCCTTTTTAGAGGATACCATTCTTAGTAAAATTAGCTTTAATAATTAGGAACCCCTTTTGATTTTTTTTGGTTATTGCCTCACTCTAGCTTAAACACCATTTGTTTTTCTTACATTTCAATTGCACAATGATTTCAAAAATGTGGAAATAGTAACGTAATTGTTTTTAATGAAAAACAAATAATAAACAATATCAACTTATAAAATTTTATGGTACTATGTAAAAATAATTTACAACAATAACAACTTAGTAAAAACTTATGCTACAATGTAAGGTTTGGAAAGGCTCAATACTTCGCAACTTTACTCTGAACTAGTAAAAAAAATTATTTAAAATGATCCAAATAAAAAATAAATAATAAAAATTACCATTGTTGATTAAGTTATAGTTTTTATGGTGCTTCATTGTTTAGTCCCCTTTACTTATTATTACCATTGTTGATCTTAAATATTTAATGAGTTTCTTTCACTTAAAATTCACAAATTTAATAATTACATAGCCAACTTAGCTTTACTAACTAAAAGTCAAATATGCTAATATGGACGAAGAGAATATAATGAAGAAAAATAGATAATCGGTTGACTTAAAAAGACAATATGGAAATTTAAGGAGAAAAAAAGGAAAAAGAAAAAAAAAGGGTTTATGTTATGTCATGGTCTAAAGTTCGGCCGCCACCAAACCCAAAAGCCCACCGACCAGACCAAACCAAACCGCCCATTCCTATGCGTGCAAAGGTGACAACTTTGTCTTTTTCTTTATCTTGATGTTGATCATGACATGACCTCTTTCCTTTTTATTTTTATTACTTATGTACCAAATCATTTTTTAAGGTATAATTTATATTTAACGATTTATAACAAACTAATTAATTACATCATTATTTTTATTATGGATGACAATTGGGCCAATCCGGCCCAAAGTCAATGGGCTAGGTCGGGGTGGTCATTGGTCAGAGTTGTCCAGGCCCGACCGAAAGCGACAAGACAATTTTTAAAAAAAATTATAAATCAGGTTAACCCAGATTTAGCCTGACCCATCATCATTTCTAATTTTTATATCATTTTTTAAAATTAATATTATTAAAATGATATTTATTTTACATTAAAATATTTTTATTAAGGATACAATTGGGACTGGCTCAGCCCAAAATTAAGAGGTAGGCTCATGTTGACCCAACCAGGTCATTGGTCGGGATTGTCAAGGCCCCATCGAAAGCGACAAGATCATTTTAAAAAAAATTATAAACCGAGTCAGCCTAGACTTAGCTTGACCTGTTATCATTCTTAATTTTTATACCATTTTTTAAAATTAATGTTATTAAAATGATATTCATTCTACACCAAAATATTTTTATTAAAGATGTCAATTGAGACTGGCTCTGCCCAAAGTCAAGGGGTAAGCTCATGTTGACCCAACCACAAGCAGGGACTTATTGGCCCAACCAAGACATTGGCCAGGGTAAAGAGACAAGACAATTTTGATTTTTTTTTAAATGATAAATTGAAGCCAGACCGACCCATTATCACCCTCAATTTTATACCATTTTTAAAATTATTTTTATTAAAATGATATTACTTAACCAAAATATTACTCATTACATCATATAAAAGTGGCAAAACAGATCATTGTAAGAGTTTATTTAATTTTATTATAAAATATTAAAATAAAAATAACATTTTTAAAAATGTTTAAATATTTTAAAAAATTATTTCTTAGATCGAATTAGCATTTAGTATATTCAAATTGCTCAGTTGTGACATGAAATCAACTAAATTTATGACTTATAAATTAAAAATTGTCAATAACTTAACTCAACTAATTGTATAAATTTATATTTTTACAATTATGTATTTTTATATTTAACTATTATTTTTAAATTATTTTCAAAAACTTTTTTCTCGTGGATCTATCATAATTCGCATTTACATTAATTAGGGATAAAATTGTTTACTTCTAGATTTCACTGGATCCTACATTTCAACGAGATTCTTGCTGGAATAATGTTGTTGTTGTTTGTAGTCAATCAATTTGATAGATTCAACACATTCTAAATTCGACCAACAAAATACAAATTCCTTGGACCAAAAGGTGGAATCATCCACCTCAAGTGCCCCCACACTCTGATCCGACAGAGTAATAAGGGGGTTAAATAACGGTTTGATCTCAGCTAATTTTTCGGCAAAGTGATCCTGACATCCGTTGTCAGGATTCGAACCTAAAACCTTGGACCGATCTACCTTGCCAATGACCAACTGAACAATCCGTGCGGGCACAAAACAAAAATTCCTCGTGTTAGACTAAGCAGAGAAGACGAAGATAGAACTCTAATTTGTTCTTTTTAGTCGAAGAAAGGGATGAATGGAATGGGCCTAACGTAGTTCTAACAACTTGATGGTGGACAATGGTCACATTTTGGAGACAATTCTTTGGTTTCTATGTGTTTTCAATTAAACTTTATTGCTATATTCTAAGTAAGGATCTTAACTATGGATGTCAATGTCAACGTCTAGAAAGCATTATCCTGAGCCACAAGTTTTAACTCCTTATCTATTCTATACTCCATTTTCATGGCTGTCTTTAACAATCAGAACTAGCAGAAAGTGTTAAGGATCATTCATGGACCCTGGAATGCAACTGGCGCTTCCCATACTTGGAATTGTAGCTGCTGCTGCGGTTACTTTCTATGCTGTTAGCTTCTCTGAACTTAGAGAGGTATTACCATCTTTAATGTCTCTTATCTGTCTTGTGCTTGTGTTCTTTTAGTGTAATTTTTTGATTCTTTGGTCGAGCGTGTGTAGAAATCTTTTAGGGACTTGGACGAATCAGAATATGATGATGAAGATGGAAGCTTCAAATCATCTTTTAGGTCCAGGGAAAGGAGAGCTAGAAGAAAGGCCAAAAAAGAGGCCAGAAATTGATATCAAAATTCACTCATGCCTGGTTAAACTTTGGTTTCTTTTGAATTCACTCAAAAATGGAACCTGCTTTTATATTTAAGACAGTCACTGAATGTTGTATCAGAAAGAAACTGTTTCCAGTTTCATCAGGAATGAATCACTGGAGTTTAACATTTCCATCATCATTACAGAAATACCATGTTTTTGGCAACCCTCTTGTATGATACATTTGTTAGATTATTAAAACATAAGGTGATACTGAATATAAAGCAGCTAATGGAAGCTGCTTGTTACCCATTTTCATGGCTCATCCAAAGTGGATTACATAAAATGGTGTCTCTGCTTATCTATCTTTCCATTATTTAAACAATTATTTGGTAACTGTGATCAAGGTTATCAATGGCGGATTGTGGCTATGAAAGATCACAAAAAACATCATTACATTTGTTAGATCATTAAAACATCAGGTGATATGGAATATAAAGCAGCTAATGGAAGCTGCTTGTTACCCATTTTCATGGCTCATCCAAAGTGGATTACATAAAATGGTGTCTCTGCTTATCTATCTTTCCATTTTGTAAACAATTATTTGGTAACTGAGATCAAGGTCATCAATGGCGGATTGTGGCTATGAAAGATCACAAAAAACATCATGGGCTGAAAGATCTGCAAATGCTTTATTCAAGTGTCAGGATGACAAAATAGTCAATGCATCAGCTTTACATCAAAGATTTAAGAGAATTTTCTTCGTTGTAT
This sequence comes from Erythroxylum areolatum, assembly GCA_024520975.1. Lineage (NCBI taxonomy): Eukaryota > Viridiplantae > Streptophyta > Magnoliopsida > Malpighiales > Erythroxylaceae > Erythroxylum > Erythroxylum areolatum. The sequence continues at coordinate 207,250 of JANIJH010000065.1, forward strand.
TCTCTGCAGCTGTTTTGAGTTTCACTTCTTCAGGGATTTTAGCTCTGCAACCCTCTCTTCAGTAGCCTTGAGAGCTTTCCCATATATGCTAATTAACTGCAAAAAGATAAGTAATTACTTGAATGCATTATGCTCTGCTCAATTCCATAGCTCTGAAGTGTTAAATTCAGGTTATGAAGTAAAACCCTGATCATCTCTCAACATCAAATTTACACCGAAAACGAGTAAAAGATATCATCTTTTTATCAGCAGTGACAAAAGCAGTATTAATGAGAAGTACCTCGTCGACTTCCTCGGGTTTGAATATGAATGGAGGAGACATCATTATGTTATCCCCAGCAACACGTACTAAGAGGCCATTCTCCTGACATTTTTGTCCAAAATATGCGCCTACTCCTACAATATATATGGTTAACAAGATTCATTAACAAGGGGAGATAATTCTTGAGAAAACAGAAAGCACTTTAAGAACTCCTTTTTGATCTGTTGGCTTCTGATGGGATAACTAAAAATGGATGAATGTTCTATGGGAAAACCATAATAAGAAAGCAAAATTGAAAACTTGCCCCATTCTGCAGGAAATGGATCCTCAGGTGACTTGTTGTTTGCAAACTCGGTTCCAAGAATCAAGCCAGTTCCCCTAATCTGCGACATAGGAAAGTATTAACAGCTAAGTGATTAGCATCTTATCTTCTCTGATTAACAACTTCATCGAAAAGTATAAACGAAGCTTTTACCTCTCCGATAATAGGACTGTCGGAAAAGGCCTTCAAACCATCTTGAAACTTGGGTGCTATGCTATTTACTTGATCCAAAATATTTCTTTCCCTATAAACAAGAAGAAAGTTTACTCAGTGCTAATGAAAAATGAATTCCAATCTCACTACAGCTGTATATCTCACTGCAGCTGTAGTTGTGGTCCTGAGATTTTAAGAAAAGAGTTAGCATACTTGTATATCTTGAGTGCTTCAATTGCAACTGCACAGGCTACCGGGTGGCCGGAGTAAGTGAAGCCGTGAGAAAAAGAACCTGAAAGAGAGCACTACTTGTTAAGAGTTCTACAGACTGTTAACATCCAAATTTACCAATTACTGGAAATTATCAGTTTGGTAACTTGTATTATATCACTCTGGTACTATCAACTCACCAAGTTTGTTGCTTTGAGAGTAAATCACATCTGCAATTTCAGGGCTTACTATAACAGCTCCAATCGGCAAATATCCAGAAGAAAGAGCCTAGTAAAATCAACTCATTCAGAAATATAGAAATATGTTCTCACAGAAAGCGATGCTATAGTATCATTTCTTCAGCAGTACCTTAGCTACAGAAACGAGGTCTGGTTTGATGTTGTACTTCTCACACCCAAACATTGTTCCAAGCCTACCAAATGCACAGATCACCTAAAACAAAAGAGAATAACAATGAAATCCCTAGCTTAGACCTTGCATCCTACTGATAACATTTGTAGAATGAATGAATCTGTCAAGTACCTCATCCGCAATAAAAAGAATGTCATACTTTTTCACTACAGCTTGAACCTGTAACAGAAAGAAAAGCAGTAATGATGAAGTGCATTCAGGCCATAGTTTAAGCTCTCCGGCATTAAAAATGAAAGAAGATAGCAGAACAACGAGCCAATATAAGACATTAACAGCCAATATAACAGTACTTAACCACCAACAAGCCTCACGAGTTATAACAAAGAACAACTTAACTTCACTTTGACATAAACATTGGAGTTGAAAAGGCAAATAAAATATCCATTAACTAGTAGTTCAATAACAATGAGAATAAAACATATCTAGCCATCTTTGATACATGAAGGTACACGGCATTTGGAGATTGCGCTTTGCCAATTCAAGTATGACAAGTTACTAAGTCTCACCTTATCAAAATATGTCGCTGGTGGAGGAATTACACCTCCTGCCCCCATAACAGGTTCAGCTATAAATGCAGCAATCTGAAATCAACAATCAGGTGCTAATTAAATGTTGTGCTCTCTAAGTACAATAAAAGTATGCATTCAAAATAGTAAAGAAAAAATGACTTCAATGGGAAAATGGAAAAGAGTACAAACTTAATTACCGTGTCTGGTCCCTCCTTCAAGATTAGATTTTCCAAATTTTCTGCCAATCGAGTTGAGAATTCCTCCTCTGTCTCACCTGGAACATGCATGTAACGACTTTTCATAACATGAATCTTATCACATAGAAATATCCCAGGAATACAAAATTCCAACCTGGAAGATGATACCGCCAGTAATGAGGACAGTCGGTATGTAACACAAAAGGAGCTGGTAAGTCAAATTTTTGGTGCAAAGCTGGAAGGCTGTGATATCAGAAATGCCAGTCAGTTTTAAGTGAATTGTCAAGTGTGTTTAGCATTTAATTCCTGAAGGAAATACAACTCTAGCATTTACCCAGAGAGACTGGCTGCTATCAAAGTTGAACCATGGTACCTGACAAAATGCAAAAGATTGTTGGAGGAAAAATCACAACAGGGAATGGAAAGTTAATCTCAGGAATTGTAGCATCAACTTACGATTTTGATCGAGCTATAAACTTTTTCTTATTAGGTCTACCAAGAGCATTATTATAGTACCATACCAGCTTCACCTGAAATTGAAATATGTAATATAGGTAATACAGTTTTATCAGCATTGCCACAGCAGTTACTTTCCTTAGATGTGAACTTAGAAAGGAGTGGTGTATGTCAAGGTAGAAATTCCTATCCCTAGGGGTGTGCTTAATCGAACTGAACTTAGTTCCAAATCAATTGAACATTGGCGGATTGAAAATTGAATTATATTAACCCAATAGAGCATAATCACCCCCCAAGATCCCATACTATCAGATTTGCTGGGTGGGGCAGTTCTATTATGATTGGGTACTGCAAAAATATTGCATAGAAATGACAAGACAAAATGAAAACTTAAGCAATAATTCAGGAGCTTATAGCAAACAAGCAAACCTGAGTATCATTGGCTTCTGATCCACTGTTTGTAAAAAATACTTTAGCCATTTTTCGAGCTGTAAAAGTTTCTAAAAGGTCACTTGCGAGATCCTGTTCAATATAAAAGGCTCTCATGTGAGACAATTGTTAGACAATATTTAATCAGATATTTGTAAAGGAAGAGGCAGTGACTCCAGAGGTAGCAGAAAAAGGAAGATATGACTGAATCATGCAAATCTTGTGGCATTTGAGGAAGAACTCTACAAATAGAAGCAGGCATTGCTCATGAGATAATGCGATTGTTATTTATTTCAATATGGAATGCCAGAATAAAATTTTGGTACCAATGAAGGTTTTGTTGTACGATTCCAGAAGGAGTGGTAAAATGGCAGGGTATTCAATTGGGCAGTTGCAGCCGCTATAAGCCGTGGTTCATTTCCTCCTGTAGATTTGCAAATATTCTATCAGGGATAGTTTCCAATTCTTTCCACCAAAGAAACGTAACATGGAAATATGCATTAAAGTGAACACAATGCATCCCAAGGTATGGCATCACAGGGACCTGTCAACTAGAAATTTCAAAGGAAAAGAGTAGCTGCAATCTGCATAATCTCTGAGTCATGCTGCTATTAGATTTTTGCCATACATGCACTTAGGCTACACAGTGCAGGTATCCTAATCTTGATAACAGTACTGAGTAACTTCAGATAAGTACGGTACTCTAACCACCAGTATATAATTCTGAGCTTTCATTCCCTAGTAGATAAATTTCTACCAACTTCAGAGCTCTGTGATGTTTCTTATTCGTGTCAGTTTTCTTTTCTGATTTCCTTTTCATGCCCCCTTCTTTCAAGTTTTTAAACAATCCGTACTTCAGTTTCCCCTACGGCCTTATATTACCGGTAGATGTTATTTAAAGATCAAGAATAAAGTAACACAAAACAATCGGCAAGTAAATCCAACTACATATTCAGGATGAGTAAAGTATAACTTCCAGCAGACAATCTAAGATGAAAAGAATTGGTAACAGGGTAAGACCATTTGAAAGGTGATGAAAATATCATATTACCTAATGCTGTGCACCAAAGACCAGCTAGAGAATCAAGATACTTGTTCCCATTAATATCATAAACATAGCTACCCTGATCATTGAAAAATTTTCAAGTTAACCAAATACACAGAAAGAGAGGGAGCATAATTAGAAAAGAAAACTGAAAGTCCAAGAAAAAAATAAGTAAATGTTGCATACATCAACAAAATTGAAATCAAGTTTACCTCAGACTTCTCTATGATCAGAGGATTTGTATCAGTAGTTTGCCACCCAGCCGTGAAAGGTGCCAGCATATCATGCCCCTTAAAACTAAATTTGTAAAGATTCATTAGAAACTAGGAATGCACTAAATTTGACTTGCACCCTATACAATTGCAAGGAAAGAAGTGATTGATCATCATAATGAGCACAACCAGGAATCTAGAAGTGCAAAGAGTAGAAGTAGATATAGGGAGAGGGAAGAGATTGACACGTCCTCACAATGAGTCATTAACAAACAAGCACTCTCACCTGTTATCATCCTTCAAATCAGTGGTGGAATCATCCTTCTTTACAGAAGCTTCTGTACTATATAATCCCGTCAGCAATTGTCTGTGAATAAGATGGCCTTTTGAACATCCAGGAGCAGCAATTTGTTTAACATAAGAGCCAAGCTGTGAATGTAAGAGAAACAATAAATCACGAAAGTGGAACCGAATGATCAAGCCAGGCATTCAGACTATGTCGATAATTCCTTAAAACCAATAAGAAAGCATCCGATGGGAGGTCAAAAAAGACAAGGGCATTCAGTATTATCACTACAAGGTATCAGAAGAATCATCTTTCAGAGACATTCATAATTTGCGTTACTTTTCACCACCAGAAAACACAGCTATTACTACGAACCATAAAAATCAAAGCTTTTAACCTGAACAACAACTCCAGATTCATAAACAGATCAGTCACGACAATCTACTAGGAAACAGGATATGATCCGAAAAACCAGGAAAGGGTCACATAAACTCTGGAAGAAAAACAAACAAGGATGGAAAAGATTCAAGATTTAGATACCTGGGTTTTGATAGTGGATCGACAGAGCTTGTTTAGAACCATCTTTGTTCCACTGTTCCTGGTTATTTGCTAACTAGTCAGAGAGATGCAATGAAACATGCAAAAGGACAGGAGTTGATGTCACTAATGAAGAGGAACAGTTAAACAGCTGTCCTTCTACGATAATGCTAATCGTTTTCCAAAGATAATTATATATAACCAATGGACCCAACTTGTCAGAATACATTATAAATTGTCTCTTTCTCAGTCATTTCCAATAATTTTGCTGATTCTGATCCGGGGGTACATTCATTTCACCTTGTACACGAGCCAAATAATTACGGTCTATTTTCCTAAGAAACTAACAGAAACGTAATAAACCAAAGTTTAACGTACACCCCAACCTTATCAAGAATCATACAAGTCAATCGAAGATGATGAGGAGGAAGACGTTGACTAACAAAGAACTAGAATTTATGAGGTGTGTTGAATCCAAGTGATTGATGGATGGGGCCAATTCTGAGTCATTTACAGATAAGACATTATCTTATCTTCACCAAAAATCCAAAGGTTTTAGAGTTGCACTCTTTTTTCAATTCCGAGATTTGGTCCATATTTCTTATTAATAGATTACTTGTAAAGCACAAAAGTCAAACAGCCTTTGTCTGTACAAGCTGTTGTTCATAAGGAAAGCTCCTTACTTTTGGGAAGAAGTAAACTATGGGGTCTGTAATCTTTTTAAGTTGCATATACTTTTTAGGTATATTTTGATTCTACTTTTATTTTTTATTGTAGTTTTCAATTTTTAGTTTTTATTTTTAATTTTTTTGTATTTTAAATAAAAATAAAAATTTATTTAGTTATTAAAATTAATGTAATTATATTTTGATCACTAATAATAATTACATACTAGATAAAACTTAAAGATAAAAATTAAAACAAAAATTGTTTAGTTATTAATATTAATGTAATTATATTTTTATCACTAATAATAATTACATATTAGATAAAACTTAAAGATAAATTATTTTTAATTAAATCATTTTATTTAATCTCTTATATAATATTTATTAACAAATTATTACTTAAATTATGCTATTTTAATAAAATAAATAAGTTAAAAATTAATATTTTATTTGAAAATTAATATTTATTTGAAATATATTTTAATTATGAAATCAATTTTTATTTGAATATTTATATATTTTTAATTTAATTATATTTATTAATAATTATTATAATTTAATTACATATAATTTAATTATAAAAATTAAATTCAATAAAATTATTCATAATTTTATTGATAATTAATTTTAATTGATTAAATATATAATGTTAAATTAAATTATTCATAATTTATACTAAAATTTAAATAATTAAATAATATATTAAATGATAATAAATCAGATTATGAAAAAAAAAACACCAACAACAACTACTTTTTATAGTTTTCATAATTTTTGAAAATTGAAAAAAATCAGATTCAAATTCAAAAATTTAAAACTCAACTAAACAAAATTTTTATTGAATTTAAAAACAAAAAATAAAAATAGAAACATAAACACCTTAATACATATATGATATATGTTTTTCTATTCAAGGCTAGCTTGCATAAGTGGCAAGGAATCTCTAAGGGACCATAATCTGTCCCTGACCACTATCCTCCAATCCTGGGTTCTCCAAAGTATCTGGACCACTAATTCATGTAATCCTGAGTTCTCCAAAGTATCTGGACCACTAATTCATGTGTAGACAAATATAAAGTATACAAACAAATGAATATGCATTCATAGATGTTGATCGTAACCTCCCAAAACCTGTTGTCATTTGTCTGAACCTCTACTAGTAGAACAACCTCTTCGTTGCCTCACGACGCAATTTGAGCTTTTTAGGTCGGAGACGGATACAGACCCTGAGGATTTCCGCCATTGAAAACCAACAAGTGTTCTGACCACAAGACCACACACATGACCAAGTCCCTTGGTCATGGGTAGGGATAAAGCAAACGGACAGGCACAAGCTCGAACTATTTAATCAAACCAAGAACAGGACAACGAGATAGGATGATTGACGAATCCTTGAAGTACCTAACTGTTCCTAAAGTTTCGGAAAGTTTCACAAGTCAGAAGGTAGTGAGAAGACGACCATATTGGAATATACATATTAAACTTAAACCATGAATCTGTGATGATTTCATAGCTCTTACTGTGAGTGCATCGTATCAAACTGTGGTCAATAAGATCACTCAAGTTTATGAGAATTATCTTTGTTGGCAGGCAAAGAAGCTTATGATTACATGCAACTAGATCAAGTTCATAGTTCTGGTCTCAACAAGGTAAACACTTGTGTTGTTATTTGGAGCTTGAGACAGTCAAAAAGCATAGCTTTGATGATGAAGACAAGCACAAATTTTATAGAATAATGCTACTTCAGAAGAAAACAATAGCGTGGAAGAAGAAACTGAATGCTTTTCTTCATAAACTCATTAATGAATCCGAATGAACAGCACCGAGTTAACAGAATCCTACAGCAAACCCCTTCTACCACAATTTGCAGAGAGAAACAAGTTCTTCAGACAACTTCGCATTTTGCAATCTTCACCTGACCACATTTTAAATCATGAAGTTAACCGAAGAACGGCACTCTTCACACAACTGGATTAATAAAACTTCAAAACTGCAACATTCCGAGGTTGAGCAATTTCCACAAGAAATTTCCTCTTCAAGCTCGCCTTTCAGAGCTCACTCAAGTAATTCGATGGAAGCTGTTTGATTCCTGTAGAAATTATAGCTTAACTCTACGTTAGACCAGACCCAGAAGTTGAGTTGTGCTCATAACCCCCAGGGACAAACACAGGGAGTTGATTTGAAGTTGAATCTCTTTTGAATTTAGACTCACGAGGCAAGTTGAGCATCAACCTTTGTTTGCTCTCTCTCGAGCCAGAACCTCCGTCATTTCTCAAGCCATCTCTAAATGGGACACTCAAAAGAGGGCCACCATAGAAAATGGAGTCCCCTGTGTACATAAACCTCTCTGCTTGCTGCTCTGAAGGCTTTGCGGCAGAAGAAGAGGGCTCTTGCAATGGAATCGCTGGTTTTCTACTAGGATTGTTCATCTGAGTCATAGATTTTGGCAGCCCTATCTGCATTGTTGATCTGTTGTTCGCTTCAGATGCTGACACGGGAACAGATACATACCTGCCAGCATCCTGGTCCCAAACAACAGATGTCCTCTTAAAATCTCTAAGAAGAGAAGTAGCTGGTGCTGATAAGAGTAAAGGATCGCTGCTACTTCCCTTATGCATGATCCTTTCATCAAACCCTGACATATGATGTGGTACTGGGTCGTTAACATGGGAAACAGCTGGCTTAGATGATAAAGGCTTATCAGCAACAAAGCCAGAGACTGATGTTGGATTGATACGTCCCAAACTGTGACTCTGTGGTAGAGGGCTAAGTGCAAGTGACTCTTGAATGTGGCTTGAGCTACTGAAGCTACTAACACTCTGAGTCCCAGTTTCATACCCATCCCGGCTACCCTGGCTTGGAGCAAATGAGTTACCTAGCTGAGATGACCTCAGCTCATTCTTCATCTCTTTGTTTAGCCCCTTATCAGTACTCACACTACTTCTGACACTCATGTTTCCACTAGAAGTGTATTCAGGATCTGCCAAACGCAGATTGTCAACTGGTTTTAGAACAGATGAAGATGCTCGGGCTTTGGCTGCTGCCTTCATTGCTTCAGTGGAATCTAATTTTGCAAGTCTCCAAGCACTAATTCGAACAGGCCTCTTGGGTACCTTGTTCCCTCTTTCAGTACCTCCAGCCGCATCAGGATCAACAGTAGATGGTACCATCCCAGGCTCCAGATGAGGAATAACTTCGTCCTGATACAGACAAAAAAAGGGCATGTTTCATGCATCCATACAAGGTATAAGCCCTTTCCAGACAATTATTTGTTGTTGTCTCATTAAATTTACAGTAAAACCAAACAATGCCATGGATAAGTGGCACCTGTTAACCATTAAATCTCTCAATCTTCATAACTTTTAAGATATTATTAAAGTAGATTTGGAAGAAAAGTTATTTATGCCAAAAAGTAAGAGCTTCACTAGCTCAATCTTAAAGGTTATGGATTAAAACTCCATACTCTGCAGCCATTCCAGTTGATAGAAGACAAGGATCTCTGCCTACCAAACTACCAGCTGCATCTCTGGTATAACATAAAGTAAGCTTGTTTTGCACCTCAGAGATGAACTTTACTTATATTTCAAAGATCAATATAAGTATAATGATGAGTGAACACAGAAATAAAGACCTCTGTTTGCTTAAAACCAATGTGAGTGCAAGTTGAGCTGAAGTTTCTAGCCCGTGGTTCTACTACTGCTCAGCACAATGTAGACATCTTTCTAGTGCCATTATAAGGTTCCAAAAGAAATAAGAAACTGAAAATTGTGTGTGAGAGAGAGAACAGCAAAGGATGAAAACAAAATCATAAGATACGTTAAAAACCTAAAAGTTTAAAAGTATGATGTGTGTACAAACTGAGTACGTGTCATCACTTGGGAAGTCCTTAACGTTCTTATGGAACCAAATTTACGGTTTTAAAAGAGCAATTTCGTCACAGTTGCATTAGATATGAACAGATGTTGAATGGTATCGCGTGAACCCCAAAAGAATTCAAAGTTTTATAATGTCCTCATCAGCTATTCACAATCAAATACTCTTTCCATTATGACTCATCTAAATCATTCTGAGTGGATCGCGGATCTACATCAGAAATCTATGCAATTACGGTAGAACTTATGTAGAATATATCAAGAGATGTACAAAGAGTAACAAAGCATTCACAGGATGATACCTCATAATCCACAAATACTCTAGGAGGTGTACACCAAGCACCCTTGTACTGCAGACCAAGAGAACTTCCTCCACTGAAGCCGGTTGTAGCAGATCCCGTTGGAGAGTATAGCAAATTTGGTAGTTCCTCATCAGCAGGTGCCTCACTCATTGCTCTCATCGCCACAACATACTCATAGGTTGTAATACCCTAATTCAGCAAAGGAATGGAAAAACTTCAAGAAAATAACAACTGCCTATTTTCTCAATTTAGAAGAACAAGTTACAATACAAGACAGAAGAGTACTAGGGCAATCGGGCTTCAAAAGTCTAGCGTTTAACAGTGATATCACCTTAGACGCGATAAATCATGTTGTCCAAACTTTGATCTATGAAAACTCTGTATCTCCCGTAACCAACTAAATTATCTATCAAGATAACAGAAAATAAGATATTTCCAATGAAATGATGACTTTTCAAGAGTTTGCAAACAGATTCCTTCATCCACCATTCAATTACCAAAAAAATTAAAAATTTCCATTTAACATCGAAAAACAGTTAAAATATTCCAAATATAAACTTATCACACTTCTGCTCAACAACCAAATGAGCAATATAACAACAAAATCGTGCCCAAAGGAAGCCTCTCAGACACCAACCTTTCTGATCAATATCATGTGGAAAAAGAAGAGTTCACCCAAAGGTATACAGGCCAGGATTGAAACTGCAGTACATAAAGCCTGAATATAGAGATTGAACATCACAAAATACTCAAGCTGATTTTTAAAAATGAAAGATATGAGCTAAGCTTGGTCTAGGGAATTTCTCATAGATGTACCACAACTGTCGCAAAAGGAGCTCGAGAGAAACCATTCCCAAGTGTGTCAACAATTTCAGCATCCATGCTCTTCTTGTTGATAAAGCAGCGCACTAGAACTGCAATACCGACTCCAGCTTCAAGTACAAGCTAAACAACACATGTAGAATCGGAGAACAAGAGCAGCAGAGAGTGTGTGAGAGAGAAAACATTTACTATTGTCAACCAAACACAGATGAAGAATACCGCATGAATAAGATACTAAAGTAACACATACCCATACAAGACTAGTCGCCATGAGTGAAATGAAGGTCACATAATTTTTGTATCCGACACAGTTATTAAGCCACTGCAGCCACATGATAATAACAGTCAGTTCCGGTGTAAAATGTAGTCTCTGAGCTTTAAGCTGCATGTATGATGCATATTTGCAAGCACTAAATGAATGAAGACCAAACTAGAAATGAAGAGATACCCTGCAATGGTGATCGAAGCCATCCACACATTTATCACAACTTCTGCAGTGCTTGCTGAACTTGCGTACCTGCATATATCAGAGGTTTCATTCTAATAAGTGAAACCAGAGCCATTTTTTAAAGGCCCTCCTTTGGAAAATAACGAGAGGTTACAGGTTTCCTTCATTGTTTTTCCAAAGAGAGGAGAGAATTGATCAAGATAAATCAGGATCTCAAAAACCAAGATTTGATAGAAGGGAAAGTAAACAAATTGACCTCCTCTAGAACTCCAGGAAGCTCAGGCAAAATCTAGACTCTTGATACCAAAAAAAAAAAAAGGTCTACACAATGATGGATAAGGACCCTCAATAGCATGCAAAAAAGATTGCATGCATAAGCAATCACGAAAAATCCATGGATAAATCAAATGGTAATGCAAATTGAGGAATCGTTCTGTGACAGGGAACGTAGAGAAAAGGAAAGCAACTATCACAAAATGTAGACTATTGGATAATACCTCAGCATTACACAATGTACAAAACAAAGCATCTTCGCTATTTCCTGGCTGGTCAGCCGTCAGTTCATGTTTACGACAGTCTTCATGTACAAAAACAGCACAAAAGATCCCTCCAGTATTAAAAAATAAACTTCGGGTTGGTGGTTGCAAAACTGCATCCACTCTCTCAATGTCTCCAACTGGGCCTTTCCTACTCGAATGGGCTGCGGGTAATGAGCTTCGAGAAACAGATGATGGGGAAGAATGCATATCAATAACAGACTCGTCAAATTTGCCAGGTAGATCCTTTGCTGACAGCCCATTATTCAAATTGGGTTTATTTTCCACATCACCGTTGAATTTGGACATTATGCCAGGATCCGCGGGGTTAATTGCAGTACATCGCACATAAAGAATGAAAACAAGGAGAATCTACAATAGTGAAGTACAAAAGAGGATTAATACAGTGTGAAGCAAAAAAAACTATTGTGCATGGTATTTTCTTTACAAAAAGAGCCCTTTTACAAAATGACTCTACATCTATGGTATAACGTGCAATTTGTACCCTAACAACTATCATTGTCATTGGAGGTATTAGGCTATTTTCTATCTGTTCCAGAATATACTAAATTGAAAAATAAACAAAACCACCAGACTCAATATCTCAAGGAAAAACCTCAAACACAGAGAAAACGAATAGGTTAACGTACCACCGGAGTGTAAGCGGCAATCAGAGCATACTTCCAAATATTGCGACCAAGAAAAGGAGCAAAAAAAGCATAAAATGCAATGACCAATAGACAGAACACAGTGATTGCAACAACCTGTCAAAGACAAGGGACAAAATTTGAAGCTCAGTTAGCATGAAGAACTATGGAAGCAGCCAAGACATGATAACTTGGAATAATTGAAAAAGATCCTAACAGAAATATCAAAAAATTACAATTTATCTGAGCCATGTTTCATGTGCCAACAATGTAACAGTTTATTTTAATTTAATAATGAATGACAAGCAAAGTTGACTTTAAATATCATATCATTGTAAAAGAGAAAAGTATGTAATGGATGACAAGCTTTTGGCATACTCTCAATGTCCAAGCAAAATATGCTTCATAATGTTAATATAGAAATTTCTTATTTCAAAATATAAAACTTAGTGCTTTAAAAAGTCCCATTGGTTATCAAATTCAGTCAGAACTCTGTTAAAATAAAACTGTGATTTAAAAAAAAAAGTATTTTCACTTTTAAAAATTATTTATAGCTAGCAAGATTA
>JANIJH010000067.1:59106-82934 GCA_024520975.1 Erythroxylum areolatum
TTCCTTTACACATGACTAAGTCACCTCAATTTTCTCGTTTAATGTCAAATTACAATTCACAAATCTGAGAAAAGTTCGGGGTCCAACAAGAAAAGATTGCAAAGCTTTTAATAGAAAATAGAATCTTTGATGCTGTCAAATGAAACAATCAAGTATTCACATATAAAAATTCACAAAGGACTTAGTAATAAACAAAAAATATATAGTGCTCTTAATAGCTTACTCAAATAATAGGAGAGAAAAAGCTGTAAAGAATGTGTTTCATTTAGTGCAACTCAATGCCTTTATATAGTATAGATCACAGCGGTAAGTATCTCATGTTTCCCTCTTCACTTGCTAATATTAAGCAATAAATCCACTAACCCACAATTCCTAAAGACTAGGATCACCTAAGGACTAGGTAACAAAACGTAAGTGGATAATAACTCAGTAGTTTAAATAGCAAATAAATAATAATATGTTAATGATGCGCAATACTCAGTCAAAAGGCAACCTATAAGCTCAAGTTGATTTATTTAAAAGTACCATCCTAATAATAAAAGTTGACACTATCAGCAGGTAAGTATATGATAAGACTATATATAAGTTTATCAACGAATAAGTACCCCGTGTAGATTAAAATAACTCAGTTCTCAAATTAAGAGTTTTATAAAAATTATATTTCTATGTTGTTTATGTTTCAAATCACATTTATTAGTAGAAATTCCATTACCTCTAATATGTTGCAAGTCTTAATTAAAGATGGTAGAAAAGTTTCAATCTAGCCTAGTTCAGCCAAATCAACATATTTTGTAACACTCCACTCCTATCTGACACATGCACATGCACCCTTCGAACATAAGTGCACATGCCTGATAGAAATGGTGTGTTAACCATTTCACCTTCACTATATCACTTAGCATTGTAAATAAAACCATAAATAACACATTGTTTGAAAACCAAAATTTTCCTCATTTCATTTCTTAAACTATAATTCACATTATAGCATTAACCACCATCTATATTCTACAATGTCAACCAAGAGTGTTTACAACTCAATCTACATAAGGAAACTAAACAAAAATTAAAACAAACTATTTCTTCAATCCTAGCTGACCGACCTTTGAGCCATATATAAACTCTAAAAGTTGTACAAAATCACTCCTATGCATTTTTAGAAGCTAGATCGTCACTCTCTCAACCTAAAATTGTCAACGTTGCAATTTTGATGAGTTTTGCGTACTCAGTATAGTAACCATCCTCGATGGTTCACTCTTGTCATACAACACAACAGTTTATATTATCATGTAATTCACATCAACTTGGTCACATCAAGTAATATTATGAATCACTTGTTAGCAAATCTTATACTTCAAACACAAGTTCATAACATTTATTATCACATATTCATACAAGGGAACTCATCATAACAATTCAGTTATTCAATGTGTTCATATCATATTTGAATGCAATGTTTATGAGACTCAATTCATTTATTACATTATTATGACTGTGTGCCTTTTTCATTGCCTGTATTCGTTGTGGATATTGGGTTGTTTCAAACTGTCTCATATCCATTAGAGATATAGGGCTCATTGTATACATTGAGCTTTAGGCTCTTTCTACAAATGTTTGAGCTTTAAACTCTTTTTCACTGGCAACATCAGTCATAACTACCTTTATATTACATGCATTGAAATGAAATGCATTCTACAAATTCAATCATTATGCTCATTCAGCCACATTCACATTCTTTCTCATTCACATATTCCATTGGACTTTTAGTTCGGCATTCAACATTTAAGTTGAGAAACGAGTAGTCAATCATATTGACATTCAAATAGCACTTCCAATGTTTTATTCAAACATCAAACGCCTCAGACAATTATTGTCCAAAATTTAGAACACAATCAACACATATCAAATTCAATTAGTCAATTTCATTCACATACAAGTAGTCGGACAATTATTGTCTGAAATTCAGAACACAATCAGCACATATCAAATTTAATTAATCAATCTCATTCACATACAAGTAGCACTTTCAATGATATTTACATGCATCAAAAGCCTCGGACAATTATTGTCCGAAATTCAGAACACAATCAACATATATCAAATTCAATTCAGTAATAAACAGAACAAATTAAGGTGAGACCATCTTAGGTTACTCACAATTTCTCCCTATTTGCTTATTGCCTTGAAGTTCCGGCAATATCTGGAAGCGGTCGCTCTACTTGCTCTTCCATATGCAATCAAATATAATTTCATGTTACCACATTGTTCACGTAACTGAATATGCATTTTTATAAGCCAATCCAAAGATCAGTTGTACTCCAAATGTGTCAAAATTCATACATTCATTAACTATTCCAGCTTTCTTTTCAACACAAACTTTCGGATCTATTTTACATGATCATTATGACTACGAAAATGGTGTATTTCTATAACACTTTCTTTTAGACAATTGTTTCTCTGTGCCTTAAGTTTCTAATAATACTAAGATCATACAATTTGGTTCATTATTCTATGAGTTATGCTCAAAATACCACAAATTGAGTACATTTGAAATTTTGGCTAGGGCATGATCATTCATTCAAGTTGTACAACTCATATCTCTCAATTTTAATATCCAAAAATTACAACCTTTATACCAATTGAAAGCTAAGATAATAAGCTACAACTTTTGTGAAGATACCTTCGTTTGATTAGGCCTACATCAATAAATTTTATTTGATAACAACAGGATATGATTTATGACACGGGTAGTGTTATAGCCTAAGCCAAGACTTAATTTCAAGTTAAATTTCAAGAACCTTAAGGACAGAATTCAAATTCAATTTCTTATTAAAAATTGTATCCAAATGTCTCTAGGTCAATTTAAGTCAAGAATCATCTCATTTGGAAATCTACAGATCAAAATATAGCCAAAATACTGAACGATGATTAGTGAAATCATTCCAGTTAACAATATTCCACCACACTCACCATTTTCTTCCTAAATTTATCATTCAATATTTTCTTAATGGATTCATATGTTCATAAATTTTGGTGGAGATGAATAACAATGTGTTATGAGTCTATTGGTCTAAGTCTCATTTCATTTGGATGTTAGGAGAAGAAGTTATAATAAAAAGAATAAAGGATGTTAAAAGAAAACACTATTCTTCTTCACCAATATCTCATCAATTTCAGTCCAATTCAAACATTATTCTCATACCATTTAACATGCCTTAAAGCTCATATTGTTACTTACCTAGTAGATTTCCCATTGAACACAAAACTTCAGATTAAACCAAGTCTCCAATCATGCAAGATCAATTACGAACTCTAGGTGAAAATAGATTGTGGACAGCAATATGAAGACCACTTTCGGCTAGTTTTCTTGGCTATTTTGTGTAAGGTAAAAAGCTAGTTTTGGTGTAACAATTTGGCTAGGGTTCAGGAAAAATACAGAGGAAATTGGAAGCAAGTTCGATGGACAAAAGTGAGGGAATCAGCAGAAACATTGCTGCTGGAATTTGCTCCATCAATATACTAGGTGTCAACTTCTAAACTCACCGTATGTCCTAAGGCATGCTAGCCATTTGTTCAACAATTATGCTACCAATAATACACTCATTAACCTACCATTTGTCTCCTAAAAATCATTCCACATGTCACTACAAGATTGGTCCACTTGTCACTTACTAATTGATCCAACTGTCATTTAATTACTACTCTATTTGTCACTAATTTAACTATGCCAAATGTCACTCAATTTTAGGAATAATCATCCTAATTTTTCATGCATCAATTTATCCTACCACTTGGCATTTGTCCTAGTCTAAATGTACATTTTAATCTATCAATTTTCCAATCCATAACATTTAATTCCAAATTTTCTAATTAAAATCCAATCATACTAAAATTCAAGACATATCAAAACACAATTCACATCATGATCACTTAATATTTTTCATGCCCCAGAATAAGTTAATGAATGCATGTACAATTATTTTAATATATCAAAAATAAATTTTCACGTGTATGTGAATACTCAATTATGCATGAACATGCAATGCACTTCTAATTTCTCATTGTCCTCTCATATTCACTATTCTGGGGTTCTAGCTCCTAACATGGGATGTTACATATTTAATTTTAGTTAACCAAATTTTAAGTTGAATTCAAACTTTTTTTAGTAAATTTGAAACTTTAGGTCGAGTTTGAACTCGAACATCATGATTCAGCCAAGACAAAAATTAACATACATATATTAAGTTAGCTAACATTCCTTTTGTTCTCTTTATGCATCTATCATGACCATTCTTTGTTTTCTATCTGTCTTCCTTCCTATCAATATGGAAGAAGAAACAATCATTGGTGAGATTTTAATAGAATTTAACTGTAGAGGTGGATGTTGCCATTGAAGTAATGGTTTAACCAAAAGAAACGTTTATAAAAGTAGCCCTGTTTCTTTCATTTCTTGTAAAATTTTTCTAACGACTTTCTGGCTATGACTTATTAATCATTAACTTAAAAATTAGTTTTGGAAGTGAAAATTTAATTATTGTCGACAAATTACGTTACTATACTAAGATGAAACAGATTCAAAAGAACAAATATGATTCTTGGGATTACTCCCTTTGATTCATCTTCTATAAAATAATTCTACTTTTGAATGAAGATTCTATGTTTTTAAGAGCAGTGATGGAGAGAGGAGCAGAATATTACTGCAATGGAGGATTCTAGGTGAAGTCAAGTTGGGTTGGCGATTAGAACTTTAAGCTTCAAACTACTCAAATTGTGATCATGCTTAAGCATAAGCAACAAGAACTAGACCTGGTTGTGCTTTGAGACATACTCAAACCATACCTTATAGGGGTTAGGTCAACCCCAACCTAACCTAGGACCACTCTTACTTCTAATTAATTCTCCAAAGTAAGATTAAGCTCTTCTATGTATGAGTAGGGATAACAAAATAGCCCAGATCCGACTTAACTCAACCTAAAGCCAAGGGTATCAACTTGAATCTCATATTTATAAAATCTTGAGCTTTTATTTATAATAAAATAAGCTTTGCATTGGACGTGAGCTTTTATTTATAAAAATCTTCGAACTTTGAAACGAACTTTATAACATACCACTCCTATAGAGCATATACCCGACATACTGAAGGATATTCAGGAACATACTCTACTAAAATGACACGTTAAGACTGTTAAATAAATTCATTTTACATTTTAATCCATCGCACATAACATAAAATATTCCAACAATCTTGTTGTTCCATTTTTATTCATAAAAATATACAGTCTCAAATGTCATTACATTTCCAAAATTCACATGTACAATATTCAACAGTTGAAAGATACAATTCTTGGTACAACATATTAAGACATTTGCAGGTACAATTGATCCCGACACTGACCTATATCCAAATGCATAAGTTACTTCAACTAGACTAGCTAGGTCTCCTCTAAACCTGAAAGTCAACGTTGCAACTTTGATAAGTTTGTGAACTCAGTAAGTGAACCATCATCGATGTGTTCACTCAAACAGATATAAACATCACAAGTATATAACATATTCAATCAATATCTCACATCATTTAGAATCAAATCCCATATATCGTATCGTTTAGAATTTAGTATCTAATTGCAGTATTCATCATATTTCAACAAGTTTATTATGAAGACAAACATTTCATATAATCATTTCAGGATAATCTAATCATTCATTTCATCTCATTCATATCATCAATATGTACACAAACATAGTATATCATTATATCCAATCAATTCAATCGTTCTTTTCGAATATTCATATGGTACAAGTAAAGTTATGGATCCAAATGCACATGAGACTCCACTTTCATTTTTATTTTGTTATGATCGAGGGCCTACTTAACTGTCCCGTATCTGTTGCAAATACTGAGCTCATTTCATATGTTGTCCCCATACCCATTGTGGATACCGAGCTCATTAATCGTTGAGCATATGGCTCTGCGTGCACATTTTTAAGCTTTAAGCTCTTTTTTCACTTTGGTCGCTTTGATCACAACTCCTTTATTTGATTATGCATATCAATGTCATGACATGTATCATTTCACAGAATATGTTAACAATCACTTTCAGCCAGTGTACACAGTCATTTATCACATTCGTTGGCCCAAGTCTAGCATTCAACATTCAATTGAGTGTCTATTTCCCACATTCACATACACGTAGTTAACACTCCTAATATAATCTCAAATATTGAACTCCTCAGGCAATCAATTGTCCAGAATCATCAATATCATAACCATATCTAAATCATGTCAATATATATAGATATAAGGATTAAACAAAAACAATTCAAAAACAAGCACATATCTAATTGAGATCACACATCTAGGTTACTCAGAGTTTACTCCAGATTAGCTATTGCCTTGATGATTTGGCAATGTTTGGATGCTATCGGTCAATTTGTGCTTCTATATCATGTAATACACACATAGTTCACACCAATGCATAGTGCCTTATCCTTATATGATTCAACCAAAACACAAAACACAATTCTTTCTCACTACTAAGCATTTTCTCGATTGTGGGAAGGAACCAATACAATGCTCATGATCGTGGGATAGGTGAGCTGAAAGTTCACCTTCACTTTACTTCCACTTTTCTTTCAAAATTTTGACACCTTCAAGATAGTTAATCAATTATACCTTAAAGATGTTTCAATTCCTCATCAACTCATCTCTAATTGCAATTCAAATCATTCATTTGGTAGTTCACAAATTATGGTCTTTCAAGTATCAAAATCAAAACAGAACATAACCAATCCATTCATTAAATTCCCAACACACATTCAAAACCAACACCACAACCAAATTAATCCCTAATCAATCATCATAAATGTTATTCTAACATATGTCAATAGGTCAATAAATCACTTACTAATTCAACTCAGTGTCTCCTTAACTATCAAGCTAACCTAACCTTATATGCAATGTTTACATCCTTTTCTTCCTAAAGTTCCTCTATGAACAAGTTGTCTTCTTTTAATCATAACTCTCTCTACAAAGATCCAAATGCCATTATTCTTGTGCGCACTTGAAACTAGACTTCCAGTAGTCTTAATATATCCAAAAATTACACAAACAACATCTCCTTTTAAAATATAATCTCCATCCAAATTATGTCCTGTTTCTGGTAAGAAACAGACTGGCAACCAATACTCAACCTATAGTAAATCATTATCAAGGCATCCACTAACCAAACCGTTTCACAGAAACATTAATAAGACATCAATAATCATTTTTCATATTTTATAGTTTCACTAATTCAGACTCTAAGGTCCTCAACAATCAAGAAATAATACAAGGTTCTTGCACAGAGGTCTATCATAGGCAGTATTAGGAAAACAAGCCTAACTAGAGCTCTAGTTACTATTTTATCAAGCCACTTTCATAAAGGTCAAGTTAAGACCTATATATACAACTTTCATTCTTTGAGTTTCTTCAAAATCGTGCTTTAAGGATATGAAAGACAGACCAAAAGAGAGATAAAATTGAAACCAAAATTTTGACATACCTTGATAACTTCTTTCCTTCTCTCTTCTCTTCCCCTTTTTCTCTCCTTCTCTTCTGATTTTTGTTTTTCTCTCTCTTCTAATCTTATGGTTGACCTCCACTCTCACTTCTATTGTCTTTTTCATCTATTCTCTCTAGAAAATTCAAGAAGGTCAAACTAATCCATGTGTTACCATTCCCTTAGTATATGTGTCACCCTTTTATTGGTACATATGTTATCCTTCTATTGGTTCATATATCACTATTCTATTAGTCCTTGTGTTACCCTTTTGTGGGTATATATGTTATCCTTTTGTTGGTCCATATATCACTATTCTATTGGTCCATACGTCATTTACTTTAGGCTCTACATGTCACTCATTTAAGCCTACATATGTCACTACTTGTAAGTCTACACATGCCACCAATTATAAGGCTACATATATCATCATTTATAAAGCTACATATGTCACCATTTTAAAGCTACACATGTTACAAGTCTAAAGTGCCATTTGTCATAAATTTAAAGGGCCACTTGTCCCTCATATACTCAAGTCACTTTTCTTCCAATTGACTGAGCCATTTGTCACTTATTTCCAATGCCACATGTCATCATTTCATAGGCCTAATCAACCTAAATTTTCATATATCAATTTTTCATGCTTTTTAACATTTTTCTTATACTAGATGCACATATCACCTCATCAATTACTCAATTGTAACGATAAATTTCCAATTTACTAATTATAGTCCATCAAAACAAAAATTCAAGACAAAATCAACATATAATTACATCATGATCAGTAAAAACCTTTCATACCCCGGAATATGTCAATTAATTGCATACACTATCTTACAATTTTTTCTAAATCATGATTCATATGTGTATATGAATATTATGAATGTGAATGAAATGCACCATGTAAATTCTTAAATGAAATTAACTCATGTGACTCAATATAACAGTTTAATTTCTTAACAATTTTAGGGGGCGTGATATTACAAACTTTAACTCCAGTTCTCATATTTAAAAAGAAAATAAAAAGAAAGGAAAAATAATCATAAAAATAAAGCATTGAAGTTTTTCTCAATTTAAAGAACTTCTAAAAAGTTACCTTTCAGATAGAACATTTATTATTTTTCTAAAAAATTGAATTTTTAGACTTAACCCAATTTAAATGAACTTTAGACCATTTGATATTTCTTTAAAATAAGTTTAGTTTTTGAACCTAATCTAACGTAATTAATTTTTACCTAACTTGAATATACTTTATTTTAACTAAAGCCTGATTAGGCCTAAACTTGAGTTAAGTTGCTTGAACTAAGCTTCCAAACTAATCAAATTTTAAGCTGAATTCAATCATTTTATTAAAAAAATTGAGCCCGACCCACACCATAAATAATATGAACCTAACCCTGATTATCACAATTCCTATATACGATATCGAAACAATATTAAAAGGTCCATTGACTTTAATTTAAGGAAACATCACTCATTTGTACTCTATAAGCAAGGATAAAAAGTTAAGTTCTATAACAACTTTTAATTGAAGAAATTCAAATGATAAATGCTCAAGTCGAACCAAATAGTTCAGGAGATGGATAAAAAAAAATCAAAATCATGTTGAATATTGTGTCTTTCAATTACTTGAAAATGATTGACTATAATATAAATACCTTAAATCTTTTGTAAAGGCTGATACGGAAGCTGTTAGGAAATTAAGGTGGGATCCAATCCCGCACATAACGGAGTAAGTATAAAACTTTTTTTATCATTTTTCGAAAGTCATTATCCCTTAAATTCTATATCATGATTAACACATAAACTTAACAAAGAATGAATCATATTTTGTACCTTATTATGAAGCTGGATCTTTTTCTTGTCATTTCTAAAATTGGATCATCTCAAATATCATAGTTATATATGTGTCTGGCCTCTTATGGTATCTATAAAACATTTTGAGACCTCTCTATAATAGCTATAGAGAGGGTTAGGCAAAAACTGCTAGCTCTCTTAAAGCTTATGCCTTTTTATGACAAGATATATATTTTTTAGTAATTTAATTAAAATAAAATTATAATTATAATTAAATACTAATTGGATCTAAATAAGATTCAGTATCTCATGTTAATTCTAATTATTGAATAACTCATATTTAATCATAAAATTTCTCAAACTTTATAATCAAGTTCAACTTGATTATAACACTTTTTCTCTTTTTAACTCATTTTTTATGTGTGGCCTATTAAGTTCTTGAATATATTGGCAATGGATATAAATTAGAATCCTAAAATATAAATGTATTAGCAATGGATATAAATTATAAACCTAAAATATATTTTAGGATTAAATAAATTAAACTCTTTTAATTTATCTTTAATTCTCTAATTAAATAATTTATATCTATAGATCAAGATTGACATTTAGTTTTGCATTATGATCACTCAAAATTTAGGAATGAGAAAGTAGTTTTGACTAACCTTTCCACGTATGTTTTTTGTTATCGAATTCAATCTTTTTATCATATTAGAAATAAGAAAGTAGTTTTGACTAACCTTTCCATGTATGTTTTTTGTTATCGAATTCAATCTTTTTATCATATAATGTTCTAATTAGACATAAAGCATAGAATTAATGTCTTCTCTATTTGAGTCCAATTATATTAGTTCTCCACCAATAGTAATTGATTATATTAATGACATTTAAAAACTATTTTTGAAGTGTCATTCAGACCAAGGATTTCTCGAAACAATACTAATCGAGACCAATGAAACATTTCCCCTAATCACTTTAGGGATATAAATCCTATATTAATCATTTAATTGTGTCCTTTACATTTATTGTGTAATCTTTACCTTCTAGGGTGTATAGCTTAGATTGTTTCCTATGTACCGTAATTAATTAGGTAAGCATGGTCAGAGTTATTCCTGTGTGGATCTTTCGCGGTCGATACGAGTCTCTTTTAGTATGTTTTTTTACTTAAAGTTTATTGCTATTCTTAGACATGTTCTACATGTACATTATTTTGTGTTATATTTACTACTCTTGCAATGTTTCTGTTTAGTATTTATTTGTATTTTGTTGCAATTTTGTATTTACATGTTTTTCATATCTTTTATGTTTATTTGATTGATTGATTGATTTTATTTTATTTATTAGATATGTATACACATTCATTTATATTGTAAGACCTTTATGACACATTGCATATAGATCTATCGGAAACAATCTCTCTACTATATCTGAGTAAAGTTACATACTATCAGACCTCCCTAGACCTCGCACCTTAATGGAACTCCAACTGGATGTTGACGATAATGATGACTTTATTAATTAAAAAATCCTTTTATTATTTATTTAAGGATTGATTTCTTAATTAATTAGAAAATCATTTCTTAAAATTAGAAAATAATTTACAAAACATTAAAGAAATCACAATTTACTCAATTAATAAATGAAAACACCTTACCAAATTTTACAAAAAATGCATTTCAAGAAAATTATTATTCAAATAAATAAATAAAATAATTTTTAAATAAATAAAATAATAATTTAAATTTATTTATTTCAAATTGAAATAAATGAACTTGATTAAGAAAAAACTTTCTTAATTAGTTAAGAAAATATTTTTTAATTTTAAAGGAGTATAATTAATTAATTCAAATATAATTGAAATATAATGAATTTTATTCTAGAAACAACTTTTCTAAAATTTAAGTTTGTAAATCAATCTAATTATTATTCTTATTAAGAACAAGAAAAATAATTGATTTAATTTTGAATTTAAAACTAATTTGAATTGTTGGGTTACTAGAAATACATTATTCCACACCTAACATAAGTTATTCTTATGGCCAAACACTAAGATAAGGCAATCTTATTGCAAATAGCTCTTACTTAAGTTTTAGGCTTAGTTTATTCCTGGGACCTTTTCAGATTTCAGAACTGGGTTTGCGATATTTACAATTAGATCAAATCTGATTCGTTAATTTAAGAATTTATGGATATTAATCTAGAACTTTCAAATTCTAAGATCAATTAGGTCTAATTTTAAGTTTTTTTTATCTTATTAAATTCTAGAATTCTCTACAATAATTTTCTATAATTTGAACTCTTCGAATTAAAAAATAGTTGGATCTAAATATGATTTTTAGGGTTTGTTATTAAAAGATCTTTCTATAAAGATTTCATCTTTTGGTAATTAATTTTTATTTACAAACATTTTGTGATTCAACTTCACAATTATAATTAATCAAACAATTTTAATCAAGTTACATAATTAAAAATGGTTTTGATACTACTATTGAAAAAGTGAGGCAAGATCCAATCGAGCACTTAGCATAGTAAATACGAAACTTTTTCTGATATTACTTAAATTTTATAATATGATTAACTCATAAAATATAATAAAGTATGACTAATAATTTATACTTTATTGTAAAGTTTGATAATTTTTTTGTTTATCGATTATCATAGCCACATATATATTTGGGCTAATAGTATCTACATAATTTGTTTAAAGAACTCTATAAAGTTGCAGAGGGGTAAACAATAATGACTAACTTCTTTTAAAACCTAAGTTTATTTATAATAAGAATCGAACCTTTTAATAATTTAATTGAAATAAAATATAATTTTAATTAAATTTTAATTAGGATTACAATTAATTATAATTAAATACCAATTAGATGTTAATATTCAATATTCAATATCTAATATCTCATATTAATTCTTATTTGTTAAATATCTTACATATAATTATAAAATTTCTTAAAATTCATAATCAAATTCAACTTGATTAAATGTATTTTTTCTCTTTAATTCGTTTTTTTTATACGTGTCCGATTAGATTTCTAAAGATATTTACAATAGATATAAATTATAATTTTAAATCATATTTAGTATGGAATAAATTAAAAATTTTAAATTTATATATAATTTTCTAATTAA
This sequence comes from Erythroxylum areolatum, assembly GCA_024520975.1. Classification (NCBI taxonomy): domain Eukaryota; kingdom Viridiplantae; phylum Streptophyta; class Magnoliopsida; order Malpighiales; family Erythroxylaceae; genus Erythroxylum; species Erythroxylum areolatum. The sequence goes on from JANIJH010000067.1 coordinate 71,574, forward strand.
ATAATTTATATCTATAGATCAAAATTAATGTTTAATAATACATTATAATTACTCAAATATTTAAGAAAATTAAAATAATTTTGACTAATTTTTTTACATACGATTTTTCCAGTAATTCAATCATTTTATCATATAACATTTAAATATAATAGATAAAATTAATGTCAAATTTATTTAATCTAATCATCCTAATTCTCTACTATTAATAATTGATTGTACTAGTAACATTTTAAAACTATTTTTTAAATGTCATTTCAACTTTGACCTAAATAATTCTCAATTTTTCTTGAAAAAAAATCGACAAAAAATTTCTCAAATCTATAATAATCAAGAATAATAAAATATATTCTCCCTAATTACTTTACTATATTAATTACTCAATTTCTTTTATATATTTTGTATTACCTTAAAAAAATAAATCATAAATTACCCTTAAAGTATAATAAATAATAAGTAATATCTAAATATAACAATCTCATATCAAGTCAAAACTTTCATCATAATAAAAAATATTATATTGGTAATAAATATAAATTATAACTCTAGATTGTATTTAAGATTAAATAAATTAAACGTTTTAAATTCATCTTTATTTTCAAATTAAATAGTTTATATACATATATTAAAATTAGTGTCTTATGCTACTTAAATATTTAATACTCTTTGACTAATTGTACGTATTTTTTCATATAATTAAATTATTTTTTCATATAAAATTTCATTTAGACAAAATATAACTTAAATATTTATTTCATTTAAATATAATCATATTAATTCTTCATCATTAATAATTAATTCTATTAATAGCATTTGAAAATTATTTTCTTAATATCCTCAACTTTGGCCAAAAGATTTTCAAATTTATATTAATCAAGACCAACAAAATATATTTTTCTTAATCACTTTATAATGATTAATACTATATTAATCACTCAGCTACCTTTATATAATAATTACCTAATAATTAATACTTTATAATGATTAATACTAAATTATCCTTAAAATAAAATAAATCATAAATAATATGAAAATGTAATAATTCCTATATAAAAATATTTTTAAAATCTTAAATAAAAAAATTACTTATACATCTTCATAATATAAGTTTTCATATATATATAAATAATATCCTAAATAAGTTTCTCATATAAAATCAACTTAATGAACTTATTTCACAAATATCTACATGTTTATTTAAATATCTCAATATTTTAATTAATATGATCAAATACATTTTTTCAATAATTAAAAAACTTAATTAATTCAACCAGTTCAATTATAAAACCTTAGCTCATCTAACTAGATTTATTAATTAATAAATTAATTTTATAAATTAATAATTTTTTATAAACTAAAATAAATCAATATAATTTTAATATTCTCTTATTTAATTAAATTTCAAATTATAATATTTTTATCATATTTTAAATTTTAAATTTTATTCTTTTAAACTTTAAATTTCTTAACTTACAGCTTAACTTTATCTATTTTCTTCCTACTTCTACTAAATTTTTGTATATTTTATTAAATATTATCCGTAATAAGACATAGGCCTCGATTGGTGAATGGCTTATCAGCCAAAAATGAGCTAATTAACCATATTTAGTTGATTGATTATGTTAAACAGTTATTTATTGTGTTTGGTAATCAGCTGATTGGGTTGGCTAATTGAACCCAATCAGCTAATTTTCAAAAAGCTCAAGAGGACCAACGTTTGCGTTCAGCGGATCAAAACTGACGAACGTGCCATCTTAAAAAAACCCAAGTCAAAAGAGGTGTTGATTATGAAAAATTCATGATCTTGCTTGTGATTGTTTGAATGACCGTGTGCAAAGTGTGGTAGTGAGTTGCGGCAAAAAAAGTTGCTCTCTTTCCTTCTTTAATTAGACTTTTTGTGCCGTTTTCTGTGTTGCCTAATCTGCTATTCTAGAAACTCTCTATGCACGATTTAAAACTTGGTTGGAGTTATGTCTACAATTGGGTGTTGTTTGCTGGCACTGGTAAGTGAGAAATCTACAGCTAGCAACATCAGAGACGTAGGGAAGTAGTAACAGTAAGACAGTGTAAGGCAAAAGAATGGCGGTTGAGATTGACCGTAAGGGAGGTTGGGAAGCAGTTAGGCAGAGAGGAATAGTAGACATAGACCACTTGTTAATTTGTCGCATCAATAAATAGCACATAAACGTAAGGAGATGTGCAAGGAGAAGAAGGTTTTGTTTGTTTTTAATATTTTAAATACTTAATTCCAATTAAATGAGTTTAATTGAAGTTAAACAAGTTTAAATTACTAATAATTTTGAAAAGGTGTTTTTAATTATTTGAAAATTGTTTTCAATGATTAATTTTATTTAGATTATTAAATTAATTTTTTTAATTTAGAAGTCAATTTAATTTTTCAAGATGTTGAATTATTAAATTATATTAATTATCAAATCAATTCTAAAATTATCATAATTATTTTTCTTAATTTGATTAAGATTAATAATTATATTAATTCTTAATTAATTTTAAAAAAGTAGTTTCTAAAATTAGAATTAATTAGTTTTAATTAGATTAAAATTAATTAATTAGAAAAATTGTTTCTAAAATTAGAATTAATTATTTTCAATTAGATTGCAATTAATTAATTAAATTTCTTGAAATTAAGAAAAATGTTTTCTTAAATAATTAAAAAAATTTATTTCTTAATTAAATTTATTTATTTTTATTTTATTGAGATAAATTAAATTCTTAATAATTTTATTTGTTGTTGTTATCATCATCATCATCATTATTAAATGTTTTATGTTTTTTATTAAAGTTATAAACTTGATTTCTTTTAGAATTAAATATCTAAAATTTAAATTCTCATAAAAATATTCAACAAAATACATAAAAATATTCAACAAAATACTAAGATATATAATATTCATACCTATATAATTTTTTTTAAATCATGTTATTATAAGTCATTTTACATATAAACAGCTAATACTAAACAACTAATTTTACTAAACATTTCTAACAAACAGATAATACAATCTGCTGATTCAATTAATAGAATCAGTTGTTTGCCAAACAAGCCATTAACTACCAAAAGCCTCCTCCATCTACAATATACAAGGACTCTGTCTAAACTTTTTCTTTTTTTATCAAAGGAACCCACAATCGCTCTCCTTTAAACGCATATTAAGTAAACTTTTGAATTGACGTAATAGTCTATAAATCACGTTAATCGGATACTCCACACTAAATAAGCCATGTACAACAAGCTCGATCGAAAACCTATAAAGAGATTTAAACACAGGACCTTTTAACTCTATGTACTTCACTCCACGAACTCGACCACCTTCCAACACTCCCCCTAGGGGGGACTCTTCTTAAGCTGCCAACCCTAAGTACTCATTATAGAACACAGGCCTAAAACCCAGTGAAAATCACCAGCAATATGATCAGTATGCGTGATGTACCCATAAGGATGAACCCGTTAACAAAGATTCAACTTCCCCCCATTTTTATTTAATTCAAATATTTGATGAAATAATTCTCATATACAAAAAGATGAATGAGATGAATAAAAAAATGCAACTGTTATCTAACAGACAGACAAATTCTATATTGACCTTACGATAGGAGAGAAACCCTTAACAACATAACACAGAAGTCATTGCTGTGACATACAAGGTAAACCAAGAAGCAGTACCACTCTCATCAAGAATGCATTACTGATCCAAATAGATGTGGAATATAGCATAGATTGGGCAAACATTGTACGAATCAACGAAACCACAACGTAAAAGACTCGTAACCTTATCAAACACCAAGAGAAGCAGCGAATGAGTAAAGGAACATTTCCATTAAGTCCAAATTGAAAATCCTCAACAATAATCAGTTACATTCATCGTCAACGGAAACCATGCTTAGGCCCCTACATAACCCTCTCTCCTTCAAAACAATTTCTTTCCCTTCTTGGACGACAACGCCGCCACATTATTGATTATTCATGGAGAGTGCCCAAAATATCCTCATCCCTGTATAAATAATAACTGCAAACAACACAAATAATCCAAACAATAAATATTAAAGAAAAAGGGAATAACAAAGTGAGCGGAAAATTGAAAGAAAACTTACTCTTTGTCGTCAAGCTTGACTTGGGTACCGCCATATTCAGGCAAGAGAACGGTGTCACCTTCTTTGACAGACGTAGGAATGGTCTTGCCTTCGTTGCTCCTCAATCCGGGACCCACAGATATGACCTTCCCAGAGTTGAGCTAAATAAAAGAAAGGCCAATTAGGAAGTACAGTTTGATCACATCAAAGCCAAAAAAGAAAAATGCAAATGCAAAATGAGTACTTGGTAGTACCTTGGTGGAAGTCTCAGGGAGGAGAATTCCGGCGGTGGTTTTCGAGGGCGGGACGATCTTCTCCACTAGAACGCGGTTTAGGGTTGGAATCAATCGCTTAGCCATCTTGACGATCTCTGAAATTCGATGAAGCCGAGATCTATCTGCTTTGCTTATAAACACAAACAGAGAAGGGGAAAAGAAAGTCTAGAGTAATCTGTATAGAAGGTTCTAGGCTCTAGGGTTCAAGCAAGGGTTTTAGCTAATTTGGGCCCAATGAAGCAGCCCGACGAACTTCTTCAACTGTTAGCCCTTCGTAATGATAGAAGTCCTAAGGCCTCGGGGTGTCTCGTATAAATTAAGGTAGAAAACCTAGCGAAGTCGAACTGTGTATATGTACCAACTTTTCTTTTTAAATTATATTGTTACAAAAAAACATGAGAATTGTACACACATGACTTGGCCAGAAAAGAGTTTCAATCTTTTATATACATTTATTTTAATTATACACTTTATTTATTTCAATTGAATTTTAAGCTTATTTAAAATTGATAAAATTAATTTTTATATCAAATTTCATTAATATTTTACTAATACCTTGTACTTTAGAATTTAAACATTGGTGAGATTAAATATAAGTTCAGTTAAGTGAACTTATTCTCTAACAAACATTCATATATCTGTTTAAGTATTTTCATATTTTAGTTATGAGATCGATTATTTTATTTATAAGAAAAATATATAACATGTACTAGTCTTTTTTATGTTCTGTTAATGTTTGTTATTGATATAACAATGACTAAAAACAATTTAGGGTTAATATATGAATGCAATATAAATCTTATAATTATTATCTTATTATAATTTTATTTGCAATGTATATTTATCATATGGACTTAAGGATGATAATGGGCTGGGCCAAGGATTGGTTGGGCCGATCCTATACATGAGCTAGGTGATTGGTCAGGCTGGCCTAACCCAACCTCATTTTTTTAAAAATTTTGATAAAATAATGTCGTTTTTTAATAAAATGATGTCATTTTATATGTTTTTGACGGGTCACGAATTGGGCCAGATCGGGACATCTTCGATTTGAGCCTGACTCATGCCCTGATCGAACCAAGTAGCCTAGACTTGTAGCTCGATCTGTGGCCTAGTCAAGCCGAGCTAAAGTCAGGCCGGGCCGAACGGGTTGGACCATATTTATCATCCTTATATGAACTTCATTATATAAATAAGAATTAGACCTTCAAATTATTTTATTACTAATCTCCAACCAACAAATTAGTTGGGGAGCATAAACCAACGTAAAGAGCACATGTGCTCTGGCATCATCGAAAGTCCTTGGTCTCCAAATTGGTTCATTAAAAGGTATGGCCTAATAAGAATCAGTTCGTGCCATAATCATATTATCAATGCTTCTCTTTTTGAACATCAGCTGTTGCTTTAATCGGTATGATAACTTCCTCTCTAGGCACCACCTTCCTACATTTGTATGACCGTAAGCTTTTGGTGATACCTTCAATGTTAGTTTTATAAGCTACCAAAATTGAGCCAATAGCAATTTGGCATCGTAAAGGAAAACAAAAATAAGTTACGACCACCAGTTCGAGGGAAGACACAAACTTATTTCCCAATATCTTAAAAGTTTACCTAGATCTCAATGCAGTTATAAAAATCTATGTCATATAAGAAGGATGCGACTTCCTTTGTCCATAACATGATGGTCTCTACAATAAAGCACTCCGGTTGAATGTTTAAAGACAACTTGGTTAAATTATCTCGTATTGACTAAATATGAAATCATTAAAAGGTTTATAAGTAATAAAGGATAATTATCTAAATGATTAATTCTAGTCATTTGGACAATAGTTCACTCAAGCATAATTCTTATTAATAGATTCTACACTCTATACATATTAAAAAATCTAATATAGTATCACAGCAGGTCCAAATTATTAATTTTTCAGTTGTTTGTAAGAAAATCTATTCTCAGTGGCTCGGTCCAATTATCACTATGTTTATTTTAAGTGACAACTGAATGATCAATCTCAGTTGCACTTAAAGGAGAGTATTAGAATATCTCATATTGACTAAATATGAAAATATTAAAGGATTTATAAATGACAAAGGCCAATTATCCAAATGACTAATTCTAGTCATTTTGACAATAATAGATTCAAGCCTGATTCTTATTAATGGACTCTATACTTTACTAATATTAAAATATTTAATAAACTCCAAAGTAAGTATAGGTCAATTCACTATCAAAAATCCCTAAATAAAATTTTCAACTACAGTTACATTCGATGGGAAATATGTCCATTATGCGAATAACTCACATAATGAACTAGCTAAAACACAAATATTTCGAATCAGCTAAAACACAAACTTCCAGATTACATTTCCAAACATCCTAATGATTGTGCTCCTGGAGACGTGCCTAAGACCAATCACTTAAAAAATAGAGCACGTCCATGGACTAGTAAAATTATCTAAATGTTGTCAGGTCTTCTTACAAACTCATCAACTAGCATTATACACTTAATTTGGACCTTGTTAGCCTGATGGTCTATTTCGAGAACAACAAGAAAATACACAACATAATATATGAAAGATGCCATATAACTTTATTGAAATAATGTTTAATTATCCCAAGTACTTCTATCAACTCTTAACTAATACCTAAAAAGTTGAGCTTTAAAAGATATCATAAAAGGATTTTGTTGGAAAAATAATAAAGTAGGATTCAATCTCACCTATAGCATAATAATTACGGAGCCTATTTTTTATGATTTCTCAAAAGTTAAGATGACCTAAATTCTATACTATAATTAACATTAAAAAAAACATGGATCTTAATTCGTATCTTATTGTAAAACTTGATCTTTTTTTTGTTACTTCCCTCAAACCATTTCTAAAATCGACTATTCTATTGTAGCTACAGATGTATCCAACCACTAATAGTATTCATAGAACGAGTTGAAAATACTCTATAACTGTGATATAGAAAGTTAAGAAAGAACTGCTAGCTTATTTAGAATTTAAGCTTATTTATAATCGGACTTAGACTTTTTAGTAATTTAACTTAAATTAAATTCTAATTAAAGTTATGATTAATTCTAATTAAATACTAATTGGGTCTTAATAAGATCCAATATCTCATATTAATTCTTATTAATTAAATATCTTATATTTAATCATAAAGTTTTTCTAGTCCGATTTGATTAAACTACTTTTCTCTCTTTAACTTATTCTTTATGCTTAACCAATTATATTCCCAAATATGTTAGCAATATATACAAATTATACCTACCCTAAATCATATTTAGGATTAGATAAAATAAAATATTTTAATTTATCTTTAATTTTCTAATTAAATAATTTATATCTATAAATCAAAATAGGTGGCTAGCAATCGATCATGACTACTTGAAAATTTGAAGTGATTTTGACTAATCTTCCTATAAATAATTTTTTGTATAATTTAATCATTTCATTATATAATGTTTCAACTAAACATAGAACATGAAAATATTATCTACTCTATTCGAGTCCATTCATGTTATTTCTATACCATTAGTAATTGATTTGATTAATGACATTCAATACTATTTTCAAAGTGTCATGTTATTTTGGCCAAAGATTTTTCGAATCAATATTAATTGAAATAATGAAATATTTTTCATAATTGCTTTAAAGTAATGAATCATATATTGATTATTACTCAACTACCCCATATAGTTTATGTTATATCTAATGATTATTGATTGGGCTACTTTTGACTAGAATAAGTCATAAGTGGTATCAAATTATACAAATCTCTCTATGAGATATTTTGGTTATCTCAAGTCAAAGGATCACTTATACAATCATCATAATGAAAATTTACATAGACATATAAGTAGTGTTTCAAATGAAATTTTCATGTGGATTTAGTTCACTTAACTTGTTCCCCATTAGGTATCCACACGTTTATTTAAGTATCTCTATACTTTAGTATATAATCAATCACTTCCTTCATAAGAAAGAAATAAAACATTTACTAGTCTTTTTACATTCTACAATGACTAGAAAAATTTAGATAATACCTAAATGCAATATAAATATTAAAATTATGATCCCATCATAATTTCATTTGTAATATACATTTACACCATGGATTTTATCATGGACATCTAAATGTATATAAGATAAAAATGCCTTTAAATAATTATATCACTATAACTACCCGTTTGGTTGTAAGGGATAAACCAACAATCCCCTACTTATACTAAGCCAATCATTTAAGTATATTATACCATATCATTTTATGACGATCATGCTACTACTGCAATAATGGTTTAATGAGAGAATTCTGTAAGATTATCTATAGTGAGCACTTGTTTAAATTTTATAATTTTCCTCTCAATTATCATTAAAATTAGGAGGAACTACTTAAATACATAATTGGATCGTTGATGAGACCTTAGCTTTTTTTAAATGCTAAATGACTCTAATGTTCTATAATATATTACTGTCTGAACAATATAAAGAACTATAACAAGTTCATTAAAAAACTTATTGATCAAATTAATCATTTTTACTAAATAAAAAATGTATTTGGCCTAATTGGCAATTAGTGCTACATTGGAATCTTTTCAATCTTAAAATAATATTAAAGTAAAATATACCTTTGCTAGGATTTACTTCTAAAGTTAATATCCATATAATCTTGAACTTATATATCAACTTATACATAAAATAATAAATATCTTAATACTTTATAAGTATCAGATATCTCAAATACTAAACACTTTTAGCACATTATCTATGTACTTGGACCAAAATTGGTAAATAACTTTCTTATCTATCTTGATAGATCTAACTCTCATAATTATGTTGATACCTTTTCATATCTAGTAAGAGTCGTTCTTGGACTATCATATATTGAATATTTGAAAATATAAATTTTTATTCTCTATGAGTAATATATCTCTACTCACTCCTATTGAAAAGTATAACTATACTCCCACTATCCTTCTTATAGATATAATAAAATCATAATTATTTCTAAAACAAAATCTTTGACTTCATCTCAAAGGTAAATCTTTTAACGTCTCGTAGCCTTTCAATTATACATCAAATGAGTCAATAAAGGAATTAGTCCAAATTAGTTGTATTTTCATGAGATTTGAACCTTTCAGATTTCATCTTACTCTTATTATTTATCTTAAGAACTATTCTCATATAAGTGTTCATTGAAATAAACAATTTGTTTACTAGTTTGTATGATTATATCCAACATTTTAGATATGTTATAACTTTCTATTATCCAATTTAGTTTTGAACTTATTGGATAATATATAATTCAACCAAACATCACATAAAAATCACTAACTTTGTCTCTTTCAAATTTATAATAATTATTTCACTAAATTACAACCACCTAATTAGCTTTAGGGCATAAACCAACATATTCACCATTAACGTACAGGTCAATTTACTCTTTTACTCAAAAATCAAACCAATAATGTAATTATAATATAAAAGGATGCAAATTCTTTTGCAATGAGTAGTTTCATACAAGATCTAAGATCATACTCACATGCTTCTATCAGTGAGGCAATATTATATTACATTGCCAACAATTTAAAATTCCTAACCAAAATATTTTAGTTGCTCCCTTTTTCTCTAGTAATGTTACCTTAATAGTCTTATTTCTTCTAGTACGTATTATCTAGTATTCTTAGAAAATTTTTAAATCAATGTTACCTTAATAGTCTTCTTTCTTCTAGTACGTATTATCTAGTATTATTAGAAAATTTTTAAATCAAATTTGATTTCATCATATATCTAATGAAACTTATACCTTGTATCAACTGTCAGATAAGTTCTTATCCTTATCCATTCATATTTTAACTTATTGTCATATTTTTACATCATGGTTAATTTGGAATCAATTTCAACAACTTACGATGCAAAATATGAATGATAACATGATATAAGTTCAATAAAAATGGCTCTATTTTAGATTGTTAAGGAAGTGACTCTATGATGCCAAACTAGCTAGAAAGGGGAAAAGAGCAAAAGAAAGGAAAGAGGAAGAGAAATTATACAGAATTTTATTACTTTTTCTTATAGTAAGGAACAATCATTGTTGCTCGTCTTTACATTAATAACCAATATTCTTAGATCATATACAATGAATCGCAACGTCACACATGTATTTTCTCCTTAAAATTTGTAAGTACTAATATAATAAGCTTATGATTTCCCATCTTCTCCCCAACCACCATTCCAAAATGTTATATGCCACTTATCTTTTCTATATTGCCTTCTTTTCCACTTATTCCATCAATTTCTTTTGTGAAAATTCCACTTCCTTCAACTTGCACTTGTCCTCAAGAATAAAGTTGGTGAATCTCAATTTGAATTCATTAACTAACTCCCAAGTTCCCATAGTAAAGCATAATTCTTCTAGTGAATCAACCACTGTTCCACTGCCTTACCCTTACACTTTACTATTCTTCAGTTCATAACTGCTAGTGCCTAAGGAATGAAGGAGGTGTTCAAATTAGGAAGCACAAAGCTTATGGAAGTCTTGATAAATAATTATCGAGTAAAGAGACATGAAAAATAAAATGGATGTCAACTTCCTTAGGCAATCTTAAACCATGTGCCATTTTACCAATTTTTTCTTCAACTACAAAGTGCTTATAGTATTTTAGAGAAGTTTATGGCTATTATGAGTAGATACTATTTGTTGTTTGTATGGTTATAACTTAAAATTAATTGCATTCCCTACTTTGAATTCTCTTTCCATGCTTCCTTTTCTACTAGTTATTTTATGCAATGTTGAGTTTTCAAAAAATAAATTTTAAGTAATCATCTCTTCCTTGTCTGTTAAAAAATGGTCTATATTACCATAAGGGAGTCTTTAAGTGTTGGAACCGAACCGAAGACCGGATCCCAACCGGAACACGAACCGAAAAATCGAAGGAATCCGAAACAGAATTTTCTCAGAAGCGAATTGAATTCGGAGAACGAAAGCGAATAC